>CAJVPY010002858.1:0-15231 GCA_910591965.1 Dentiscutata erythropus | reverse complement strand
AAAAAATTCTTAATTTTGGCCGGAATTTAATAATTTTGGCCAGAATTACACCTGATACTTTGGCTGACCCACCCACCAATCCAAAAATCAGCTGATTTCTGGAAGCTCCCTTACAATAAGAGTATATCAAGCTATATATGCACTTTTGGTGTCTAATTTAAGTAGTTCACTCAAAGTAATAGTGCTACACTACACTATATACTATATCTGTACCCAATTACAGATATACTTATTTAAACCCTCTGATCATATTCTTAATTCTACTATGTGAGACTCCTAACCCAAATATAATTTCACCATGGATCTGTACAATACTACTAGATTAACAACTAACTTAGAACTAGTTTATTCTCGAGATAAACTTGCCAAAGTAGCCTGCTTACTTAGAGTATACATTTAGACTTTGATAACTTATACACAATTTTATATATACTGGGGGTCAGAGCTAACTATTGAACTTTGCTATTACCTACTTTTACCTTTGTAAGGTTCACATATCCTGGTATTTCATTCTGTTATTTTTTGCACTATACTCTTTTTTGGTATCTTTGGTCTTCTAACACCAAATGGCCTGGAGGATTGGTCTGCCCAGGCCTGAGTTTTCTAGGCTCAAGTTTAAAGGTCTTTCAATTCTTGGTTTATGTTTTTATAGCCTATAATTTTTTCTTCCAGAATCTTATTCTAAAATCTTCCACTAGTTACTTTTAAAGAAAGTACAACTACTATAACACAGCTCTAATAACCTGGTAGTCTGTTGATAAATTCTTTTGTTCAAAGATCTTGTTATCCAAGTCCTTCAAATTTTTCAGTCTGGTTTGCTCTTTTCTGTAGCACCATTAAAGGTCAGCTACTTCCTTACTTGGGCTGGTTTCAAATTTCCGATGTCTCCTGTATAGGTTTTTAATATAGATTGATTCTAAAAGCCTTATTATAGGTTTGTATCATCTTATACTAGGTTGCATTTCTTTATGCAACAACATAAATACTTCCATATCTCCCAGCATATGTAGCATTAGTATGTCTAGATTACAGAGTACTATAACACGATCACTATAGCATTACTAAGCTCCAACTAGTTGTATAATGAAAATCTGTTACCATAATATAGTATTTTATTTAAACCATCACCAGTAGAATTTAAACTTGGTACTATAGTTACAAGCTAGCTTGGGAGATTGACAGGGCTTAGGATCGATTTTTCAATCATGTGCTCTTCGACCTTTACTTTTGACACATGTTGATATATTTTTTTTTACTGATTTATTTATGCATTGTATTACTTATAACAAATTTGTACAACAATAAAAAAAAAATCTATTACTATTACGCTAAGGCAAAAATAACATCCATGACCTTAATCCCGCCACGTAGAAATTCACTACCGCCTGTTTTGTGCTGTCTCTATATCAGTAATAACTATAAAAGCATGATCTAAGTTATTTATAACTGCTTCTACATGTTGTTAATTGTTATTTGTCAATTCTATATTTAAATGATCAATTAAACGATTTAATAAAGCTATTTTAGATTCAATTTCTTGACGTCGGTCTATATTATTAGTACTTTCTTCAGTATAACTCTTTATTGAAGATGGATCATATGGTATTAAGTTTGGAATAGTTTCAGTTATGTCTTGAGTTTCACTTCCATCCTAGATTAAAAATAGATATTCAGTCTGTCGTTTAAAATTAGAATAAACTAATCGAACATCTTGCTTTTCTGACTCCATTTTTTCTAGTACTATATTAATCAAATGCTTGCAAATTAAAAAACGGCTATTAAGAAAATAGAAGCAACTACATATCTAGCAATTCAAATCAACATAATAACGTTCACTGAATTCTTTGTCAATTGATTTCTTAGCAAGATTCTTCCATTCTTTCTTAAAGTCCTCAAACCATGATGGAGATGTTCTGCCAAGTGAAATTTGCTGAAGGTGGGTAATTTGGTCAGGTAATACTCGAGTGCAAATTATCCATATAAGATAATCAAGTTAAACTGATAAAGATAATTATGTTTTAAAACCTCAATGGGCCTTGATCATCATCATATTAGTTTTATCAAGAGGAATTGTTTCCTGTGTAAAACCCCAGAGACACTATTTGGAAGGTTTGTACCAGGCACACTACAAATATGCCCAAAGTAATACAAAATTATTTATTTTGCAAAATTTATATATTTCATGAACTACCTTTATTTTTATTTCTTTAGAAGTTAAAAATTGACCATTAGCACTAGTTGGAATTTTGGGATGCATATTGAAATGCTTTTTGACGAGGTTGATAATATCTATATGCAGATTAGATAAACAGATAATATAGTATTCTTTATCTTTATGTTTTAGATCAGGTTTGAAAGAAGGATCAACAAAAGAAAATTCGTTCGCAACTTCCTCATATTGATAATCAGTTCGTTTGATTTTATTTTTGCTTCTAATTTTTTTCTTAAGAGCTTTTTTAATATGCCACAGGCAGAGTTGTATATTACACGCCGGCCATACTTTTTTCGCTACATTTATTTCGGTGAAGTCCTTGTCAGTATAAAAGTAGATAGGATGTAAACCTTTGCTATAAAGGGCACCAAAAAAACTTTCAAGAGCTTCAGTCTGCAATTTTTTTTGTGTTTTATTACTAATTTTCATCGTGTCAAGAATGAGGTAAACTAAAGAGAAACCTACACATGTGTATTAATAATTATAGTTATTTTATAATAATTTCAAATATGAATGAGTGGCGAAATTTAATCTGAAAAAAGAAAAGAAAGAGCACATTTGAAATTTTCAACAATGCCATAGAGTTTGAAACGTCCCTTTGAGGTTTTGTATGTAGTATCACAATGGATCTCTAGTATATTTTGTAATGAATGAACCAAGGGGGTTGTAAACCCAATTGCTGTAATATAACTAGTTTCTACCTGAAAACAAAGATTATAATTATTCTTTTGCTGCTGTTCAAGAAAACTACACACAGAGTTAACGTGATTTTCTTCACTTTTATAAAACTTTTGTGTATAATAGGACCACTAGTAGTGAATTTGTTTTGAGGTAATTTTAGATATATCAAAATTTTTTCTAAGATGGGTTCGTAAGTGTATTGGGTCCATATTTAGGTTTTCCATAATTTCTTGTTTTACTTCTGAAGATGTTGCAATATCAACGAGCCTTTCATGTATTAACTTATGCTGCAGTGTTACTTTGCTTTTGCAGCTAAAAGGTCGATTTTAATAGTTAATTTGCCACTACAATTAAAACGGTCGATTCTTTTGTGATTTGAATCTTTGTATTCACGCTCAATTCCAGTACTTTGAGAACATGCAAAATATGCATTACCAACGCCTTTATTGACGTGACAAAATATTTGGTGCAGTTGTAACACTATATAATTAGAATATTGGATTAAAAATTAGAATTAAAAAAAAAACTTGAGGCAAGTAATATGATGTTTTGATTTTGTAGTTTACTTACGTCCAATTGAAATCATCCTCTTCTTCAATTTCGTCAATGATCAGTTTAGCCATTACTCTAACATCCACACCAACGGTGTTAAAAGTAAGTTCATCAAGTTTAACATAAAAAACAGAAAATAGAGCAGTATCGTGCTCTAATCCATCAATCATATCAGAGATATAATTACTAATTTCATTAATTGCAATTATTTCAATAGAGGCTTCTTCACTATTAGTATCAGCTTCTTTTTCAGAATTTTTCTTTTTAGCTCTAATAGTTTTGTATTCGGCGCATGTCTTATATGATTTATTTTTATATATAAATGCTTCAGGGTGAAGTACACAATTACAAGAGGTGTAGGTGGCTATTAGATCGTAACTGCAAGATAAAAACTTTGAATAATTTTTTTTAGAACATTGATTAGATTGTAATAGATAAGTTTTTTAAAAAAAAATTTATTAATTATTTAATTCTACTTCACTAACAAATTTATTATATAGGCATTTTGGAATACATAAAAATGAGATAATGATTAAGCAATTTCATCTATTTAATATATTGGTTTCGATTTATTTTAATTTATTTGACTCTGATTATCGTGGTTAGGGTTTGAAATTACTATAATTTTTCGTAATTTTACGAATTGCATGAATCAGGTGAATATATTTTATGCAAATTACAATTACAAACTTTAACATAATTTTATTTTTTTTTATCAAATGATACAATATTTATAGCATTCTTGAGATATGGTGTGTGTACAAGCACCTAAATTAATAGGTTGTAACTCAATTTTAATTAGTAGAAATCAATTATTTGGCACTATTTTTTTATCGAAGAGTTGTGCTAATTGGCAAAATTAATATCCGATTTCGCAACATGAATCTTGGGCAAAATTATTATAAGGGCTGGGTAAACTTTAGAAATAGCTCACTACATTGAAAAATATTTCGAGAGACCCATAATCTGTTTAACTTTGACTAGTTTTTAATTAGTAGAGAACAAATTGGATTATTATTAATCGTATAATAAAGCCAAATCAAATAAACTTTATTTGTCCCAAATTTTATAATTAATATTATTGGTTATTTTAAATTTCTTTTCGTGCTTCAAAAAAAAAAAAACACTCGAATATTTATTTATTATGTTCGCTAATTAGAAGTCAATGAAATTTGATAACATGATTCAATTGGCCAGCCTGTTTCAAAAACACGTAATCTGGGTCAGAAAAATCATGTGATCAGAAAATTGATCCTACGCCCTGGCATTGTTCCCTGGCGTTGTTCTAGCTTGGAGGTGTGACAACTCTACTACTAGGGTTCCGCAATTCGATTTGATTTGATTTGATCAAATATTTGATCTCAAATCAAATTCAAATACAGAAATTTCAAATCAAATCAAATTCAAATTGACAAAATATTCGATTCAATTCAAAAATACTTAATAAAAGTTACAAATAAATTTGATTTAATTTGAATTTGATTTGAGCAAATCAAATTCAAATCAAGAGCTTATTCAATTCGATCAAATTCAAATATATAAATATTCGATTCGATTTGACTTTGAGGAACCCTATCTACTACTATGCTATGTCACTATATTCTTAAAAAAAGTTATTAATTTTAATACTTATAAAAAATAGTATAAGTTTAAATAATATATACAGTTTTTCTCTTATATAATCACCAAATTTATCTAGTACTTTTTGGTAATTATACAAAAGGGTAATTAAATAAAATTAATAAAATTACTTCTATATAATCACACAATATAGAATAATTAAAATAATATGATTCTAAAAAAGTAAAATAATATTTTTATTTATAAATTTTAAAACATCTATTAAATCTCAATGGAAACTTTTCCATCACAAGCTGATAATGAAATAGCTTCTAATGTTGGCAACATTAGAACACAGAAATAGAACAACAAAATAACTCTCATAAATGTAATTATACAGGATATAAAAATTTGACAAAGTCAGAATTAAAGATAGAACTGGTAAAAGACATATTAGTTCAGACAGAGTGTGGTACTATAGATTATGGGCTTAATGAATATATTGTGAAAAAAGAAGACAAACTAAATATTAAAAAATACAAGAAATATAAAAATATATTCAACTCAGTGTAGGCCCCAAAAAATAAAATCGAGCTGGAAAAAATTACAAAGGACCCTATATACTTTTTTACGTTATGAGATTTACCAAGAAGAATAGATGCACCAAAAATTAAAGAATATTTGAGATACTATGGCAACAAAATTTTAACACCAAAGCAGCGTATATTAAAATTATAGCAGATTCGGAGTATAAAGGAAAAATATTAAAAAAAGAGTGGTTGATTCAACTAGATACAGGTAAAACATATAGAACTACACCGGGAAGGTTTAATATTGCTGAATTAGAAGAAAGAAACAAATATAGAAGAGTAATATCTAACATATCTTCAACAGCATATAATAGTTTGCTTTTGCATCAACTTAAAAATTATAAAGTACAAGCAGTGCATATTCTAAACAACTGTCATAGCAACCAAAGACAGAGAGCCTTTATATATTTCAAAACGAAGAAGGACTTTATTCAGGCCCAAAATTATAGTCTATACTACTATAATACTAAATTGCATTGGATAATATCTATAGAATACCTAGGTAAAAGAAACTAAACAAATACACAATTCTGTTATAAAAAAGAAGATCGGTATAGTAACAAGGGAAAGAGATCATCAAATGAAACAGAATTACTTAGAGTTAAAAAAATGGTTAAAAGCTACAATAATATTAAACAAATTAATAGAGCAAATAAGCTTTCCAGACCACGCAGAAACATGATAAAGCTACTAAAAGAAGTATCTAATTTTATTGCAAAAGAAGATGAAAATGTAGTGGCAACAGGCTCTAATAAAGAAGAACTGGGTAAAAGAAAAGGCAAGCAAGTAGAGTTAGAAGAGAATTTTGAAATTGAGAAATTGCTAGTAGATATACAAGAAAAATTCAGAACAATAGAGTAGTTACTTGTGATGAGATTCTAAAAGTCGCCCCAGTTGAATTAAAGAATTTGGGCAAAGCAAAACACCTCACTAATGCCTTAGTTTCACCCAATACAATTAAAAAAAGTGAGGCTTGTAGGGAAAATATATGCTTTGAGTTACTTAAAATAGGTTTTTAAAATATTAATAGACTTATGTTGAATGAACAGAAGTTAGTAGGGTTAGCAGATTGGGCCAAAGAAGAAAAGCTAGACATAATTGGTATAGCAGAAACTAATATAGGTGAAAAAGAAGGAAAGTGGATAGAAATAAAGCAACAGAGTTATACTAGTTTCTGGATGCCCAAAGATGTAGATAAAAACAAAGGTTCAGGGGTCGGTTTGTTAGTTAATGAGAAGTGGTCAAAGCATATAGGCAAAGTGGTAAAATATAGTCTGTATTTAATTAGAACTAAGTTTTTTTTTAAAAAGGTAGTTATTCAGGTTTGGGTAGTATATTTACTACCTTCAGATAAGAGAATTAACAAGAAAGTTCAATAAATGATAATCAGAGAAATATGTTAAAATAAGATTAATATGTACACCTGCATTATAGGAGATTTTAATGCAGTAGGTAGTACAAGTATGGACACAAGTAATAATGGCCGCAAAAATCAGAAGCTTGGTAAAACCTTAATTAAGTGGCTTAGAAACAGAGATTTCATAGACTCTTTTCGTTATATAAATCCTCACAAAAAAGAATACACCTGGCAAAAAGACAATTTGGCATCAAGAATTAATTATATATAGCTAGGTGAAGGTTTTCAAAATATAATCATGAAAGCAGAAATTATAGATTAGGATATTTTAACGGGAAGTGATTACAAGTTTGTCTAGGCAGAAATAGAAATAAATGCAATATTGCAATATAGTAAACTTCAGAGAAAAGAAGGAAGTATACCAACAAGAAGAGTTTTTTTATATTACAAAGCAACAGAAGAAAGCTGGGAGTCCTACAGCAAGCATGTGGATGCCATTCTGAATACAAAAAAAACACCTATTACTAAAGAAAATGTCCAGAAAAGCGAAATTAAAATTAATGAAAAATGGAAAATTATAAGTAGTGCAATATTAAAAGCAGCGATGAAATATATTCCTTGGATTAATGTTAAAAAGACGGAGATGCAGGCCAGGTCTTCAGTTCCAAAATGCAATGTATATAATAACTCAAATTTTTACATAAGCTGCAAAGAGAGAGAAATATATATGATAGAAAAAAATAAGCTTTGAGGACCAATTAAAGCTTAATATACAAATTGAAGATATAAATCAATTGCACCAAACACAAATTCCGCTATTACTAGATCTATAGAGCCTTGTAGAAGTAGATGAGTTAAAAAAGTGAGGAAGAGTCCTAAAGAAAAAAGCAGAAGCAGAAGAGCGCAAAAGAAAAGAAAAAGAAATTAGCTATAAAGTAGAACAGCGCTTCAGTATGATGAAAAATAACAAAAAGAGAATATTACAAAGCCTTTTAAATAGACTCTACAACAAAGTAGCAATTGATAGAGTACTACTAGAAGAAAACTCCTATTACCAGAATCAAGAGCTTATTAGCAATAAAATAGAAGTAAAACAACAAGTCATTGTACATTTTCAAAAGCAATTTAGAAAAAAAAAGCAAAAGTTTAAAAAAATAAGTCAAACTTGGCAAGAAGAGTATAAGCCAAAGAAGGACGTAAATCAAAACTGGTATGAGAATATAATGGATCTAGTTGAAGATGTAGAGTGGGCTTTAGCTTTACGAAAAATACAAAATAAAACAGCACTTGGCATTTCCTGCATAGGCTATATACTACTCAAAAAACTTTCTACAAAGTCAACAAAAAGATTGCTAAATTTTATGAATGCTATTCTGAAGTACGGTAAAATCCCAGATAAATGGAAATTAGGACAATTATATTTGATACCAAAGAGAAGTTTGTGGGAATACAACTTAAGTAATACAAGACCAATAGCATTGTTAGAAACATGTAGAAAAGTCCTAATGAGAGTAGTACAAGCTAGGTTGAATAAAGTTATAAGAGAAAATAATATACTGAAAGGTGCAAATTTTGCAGGTTTGTCTGGAAAAAGTACAATAACCCTAGTGCATATTATAAACAATATAATAGAAGAAGCATTAGAAGAAAATAAAGAACTTTGGATTGTGTACCAAGATATGAAAAAAGCCTTTGATTCAGTAAGTATAATAGCTCTAAGAAAAGCTTTAAAAAGGCTAAAACTCCCACTGAAGCTAGTAGATTTTATAGTGCATCTATATGAAAATAGAAACTAAGCATTATAACTGAATATGGCAATACAGAGTTCTTCAAAGCAGGAGATGAAATAGATTAAGAAGAGGTTCTATCTCCTTTGGTCTGGAGGATGTTTTATGACCCATTACTCTGTAGAATACAAGATACAAAATTAGAATATAAAATGCATTATAATAATATAGACATTAACAAAAAAGACATAGGTGAAAGTATACAAATTGGAGTATTAGCATATGCAGATGATACAATATGGGTTTCATTTGACCAGAAAAGTATGCAAAAAATGATCAATTTAGCAAATGAGTTTTACAAACTAAATGACATTGAAATAAATCCAAACAAGACAGAGTTAGTAGTAGCAAAGCCAGAAAAAAAGAGAATAGAAGAGGATCTTTATATATGGATAGGAAACCCAAAATTGAAGATTATAGCCAAGGAGCTAAAAGATGTGACACGCTTCCTGGGAGTTTGGATTTCAATCAAAAACCAGCAAAAGTCAGATATATATAAGGCAAAAAAAGAAGTAAGCAAGATAACAGGCTTACTTAAATATAAAAAAATGTCACTTAGTCAGATAGTATATATAAACAATACAGTCCTTATACCTATGTTAGAATATAGACTTATGCTATCTTGCTTAACTAGAGCTCAGTGTAACAAAATACACCAACCCATGTTACATCTTACAAAGTGGAAAATGTCAATGCCATCCATAGCAGCAAATGTGATAACAAAACATCCAGAGATAGTAAACTTTAAAAGCCTCTGGAATCGACATATAGAGCATCATTTTTCAGAACTCGCAATAAAACTAAACACAGGTAGTGTTGTAGAAAAATCGACAGTAATAAGGTTGAAACAGGAACAGCTTAAAGCAGGTTCAACCAAATGCATACTAACAAACCATGAGCTCTTAGAAAAAAGAAAACTAAAATTAAGAAACTTGGGTATACAAATATTACAACAAGCAAAATCTTTAGGTTTCATAATAGAAAAAAGCAATTATACAAGAAGTTGGAACCTAAACCTTCTCCAAATAACAAAGGATCTCGAAATTGCAAGAATCTTAGAAAAAGGTCAACTTTTTTACAAAGAAACGAATGCAAGTAAATTTGGAGTGTGGTTAACATCACAGCTTTTAACGTTTGATAGAAAATCAATGTGTATATGGAAACAAATTAAGCTATCAAATGGCCTAGATCTGAGAGGGAAAAAAGCAAAATGGTTTGATATACTAGAAAGAGAAATGATCGAGGATCTAGCAACAAGAGAAGTTAAACCTATATACAAACTTGAAACAAATAATCCAAACACACCCAAAATAAGAACAGAAATAGTTAAGGAAGACAAGAATAGGTTATATGGAAAGATAAAGATCATGAACAATTCAGAATTGGGAGAATTAGAGAAAAAGAAAAGAAATACGCTGAAGTAGAAAGTTATATAGAGATAGAGAAGCCAGATATAAAAAGAGAATCAAAAATATTAGAATGTGCCAAAAATCAAGCACTATTGCTAGTAAAATGTAGAAAACTAAGAGATATTTCAAACTTAGTACAAAAAACAGAAATCGGTCCACAAATAATTTTTGATACACACTATCTGGAAGAAATTTCAAGTGAAAAAATAGATAGAACAATAGTAATGGCGAAAGAGTTACACTTAGCTAGAAAAAAAGAAGTGCCTTTGGTAAATTGTTTAAGGTGGGAAATACATTTAGTAGATAAGGTAGTTGAAAATAAAATACTTAGAAATAGATTAGTAGAAATTTTAGAATAAAAATATAGATAGATTTTTATTTTACACAGATAGCTTACTCGAAACATCAATGATTAGTAATGGAATGGTTATGAGATGTAGAATAGTACAAATGACATTAGAAAGACAGATTATATGCCAAATAGCATGTGGTACTAAAAGATAGTTCTCTTCAACAAGAGTGGAATTAGTAGCAATTTTGGTAGCACTACTGGTGACCTCTAAAAAAAAAGAAGTGGAAATAAAAACAGATAGTAGTATAGCTATATTTGCAATCAAAAAAGGCCTGGAGGCAAATAAAGCAAGACAGTGGTTCAAGTCCAAGAATGGGGGTTTGGTCACAACAATAGTTGAAGCAATTAAAACAAAGCAACTGATGCTACATCTTACAAAAATTAAGAGTCATTTAGGAGACATATTTAATGATTTGGCAGATCTTAAAGCCAAAGAAGATGCACATTCTACAGAGATTTTAAACCCTACAACTTTAGACACGAGAGAATTTAAACTAAGATACAAGTGGGAAGATGAAGTTATAGAAAAGCCTTTATATTTCTTCATCAAATTGTTTGGCAAAGTCATAAATAGAGTGGAATGGACTTTTGCACATAATAGTCAAAATGTAATACATCAAGAAAGAACAACTCTTCAACACTGGCCAATTTTCTATAAAATCTTAGAAAGTGAAACTAAGCAGCAAAATTATACAGATAGATCAAACACTATACAGCTCTTTGAAGTAAAGTGTATAAACAATGTTCTGCCAGTTTTTGAAAAGCTCAACCGAAGAAAGCCAGATCTATACAAACCGGATAAATGCATTAAATGCAAAAAGAAAACAGAGAACATAGAGCATTTGGTAAGCTGTGAGGTTTTGATAAACTTAATACAAGATATAAAAGAACAAAAAGTGTTGTCGACCCTTAAAGAAATAGCAGAATTGCAAGATATAGATGAAAAGAAAGAAGAGATCTTAATCATGATTGGAAAAGGAAGTTTGGCTAAAGAGTTGCGAAGATGTAAGAGATGGATAAAAGGTCTAATTACAAAAGAAGACTTTGATGAAATATGATCTAGCTTTACATCAAATAAACAAGCAAGAGATTTTATAGTAAGGTTTTGGAAAAGATAGATAAAGAAAATCTATGAAGAGATTTGGGTCGAGAGATGTAAATTAGTACAGGAGTAGGAGAAAGAAAATGGTATAATGCGAAAAGAGAAACGAGAATATAGCGCAAATACCAAGAAGAAACCAAAAAAGAAGAAAAAGAAATTTAGAATTAAGAACAAGCCCATTGACAAGATTTATGAAAAAGGAAAAACAAATAAAGAGGCTAAAGTAAAATGGAAAATCATCCTTGATATAGCTAGAAAAGAGATTTCAAATTGGATAAAGGAGGAACAAAGAGCAGAATGGTGGAAAATTAATTAGTAGTCTTAACAGGCTATAAGAACCATCCGAGAAAGTATTAATGAATCCAGTGGCAGGGTTAATTAGTATGGAGGTAAATCTTACTATAGCAGGTCGCACATAGGTATTTTGTGAACAACTAGGTGAGCTGTTACTTGTAATTTAGATGTCAGAGAGAATAGCTCTCCAAAAAATTTAATATTTCAAAGTATAATATTATTAAACCTAATAAAGTAAAGGCAAGACTGCCGAATTTAAAAAAAAAAAAACATCCATTAAATAGAATAAAATTTGTTATTTTATTTAAACTTTAATAATGGATATCAATAAATATAATTCAAATAAACTTAAATTTTTGTTACAAATAAAATAACTATTTTTTTATTAGATATAAAAATCTCAGCCAATTTAATCTAGTAGTTCTTGAGCAATTACTTGTATTAATAGTCAATTTTTTAAAAAAATTGACTATCATATACAAGTAATTGCTTAAAAACTACTAGACCAAATTGACTAGAATTTTATATATAGTATAGAATATTAACACTAACTATATTAAAGATTTAAGCTGATTTAGATTAATAGTTATCAAGATATCCATCATCAAATTTGGGAAAAAATAATGAATTTTTTTAATAATTGATTATTATAAAATTTTTGCTATTTTTACTTAATATTGACAATAAATATCCTGATAGCTATTAATCCAAATAGGCTCAAATTTTTATTATAGATAGTGTTAATATTATTATATTAATAGATTAGATTTACTCATACTAGATTTAGTATATTGTATTAGATTTAGTATATTATTAAACTATATTATCTATTAATTTTTCAAATTAACTACTTTACTCAGAAACAAAATTTGTTAAAAGTCCAAAATATAAAGACAGTGTTATTTATCATCTGATTTTTTTTTATTAGAGACTTATCTCTCTAGTTTTTAATATAAATTTATTAGATCTTATATATAAAATTTCAAAATTTTAACCTTCTTCAGAAAATCACCTAATAATTGTCAGCTTCCTAACTAATAAATTTTATCTCTCTATATTTAAAAAAAAATTAAAAAGTATAATAATAATAATAATAATAATAATAACAATAATATAATTTATAATTTAATAATAATAAAAAAAACTATAATATATTAATTTAATAGCTTGAACTTACCTGTACTAGATTTAGTATATTGTACTAGATTTTTAAACTATATTATTTACTAATTTTTAAAATTAACTACTTTATTAAATATTTTTGTATTACAGTCAAACCTCCACAAGTGCACTGCGTATAGACTAGCTTCATTAGAGAGGTTTGCATTTAGAGAAAGCCAATCAAATTGCAGCTTTTAATGTTTGATCTGCAGGCTTGTGTAATACAACTTGATACTAAATTCTGATTGGCTACGTGCATTTAGGGAGGTTAGTATGATATAGAAAATCTTTTAAGTGAACATGTATTTGCAGAATATAGAACATGCATTTAGCACTAATGATTTCTTATAGCCAGGCCAGAAATGTGCATTTAGAGAGGTATTGTATTTATGGAGGTTGCATTTATGGAAATTTGACTATATAATAGATTTGCAAATAAATAGTGCAAAGGATGAAACAACAAGACAAGTAGCAGTAGCATTCGCTGATGATACAACTTGGATTGCTAAGAGTAAAGCCCAAGTTAAGCAAATAATGGAAATAGCACAAAGGTTCTTTAGGTTCAATGATATACAAATAAATAGTGCAAAGTTCAAACTCATAGTAATAAATACAGATATAGAAAAGAGTAAAAAGTGGATCAAAGTTGATGATAACAAGTTACAGGCTGAGGGGAAAAAGGCTTTAATATAGCTATTGGAAGATTGAATAAGTGTAGATCTATATGAAACCTTAGTAGTTAAAAAGGCAAAAAGTATTATAGATCACTTTGTAAGAATATTAAAATGTAAAAGCCTGTCTATTAGCCAACTAATTTATGTAAATAATATGTATATAGTGCCAAAATTAGCTTATATATTACAGGCAATGAAAATAACTTAAACAAGTATAGATAGAATATATCAGCCAGTAGTAAGAATAATTAAGAACAAAATAAGGTTGCTGGCAATAGTAGGCAATTACATAGTAATACACCAAGGGTTAGGTCATTGTAGATTCTTGGATTAGAAGCTATTTAGCAAACAATTGATATGCTTGCAAAATAAACTTAATAGATCAGATCAAGTAGGAAAGATAATACGAATAAGACTAAATAAGGGTTATACATTGGCCAGTTTAGTAGAAGAAAGTTGGTCAAGATTACAAAATTGGTACCTCAAAAAGATCTGAAAAAACAATCTGGCAAGGTCAATTTTAGTTAAAGCAAATAAGTTAGAAGTGTCGATTCATGCTAATACTGAAAAGTAGCAAGTTTGCGATACAGGTCCAACATTAGCTAAAGTGTTAGGTGAAGAAATGTATAGTACCTACTGTAGTAGTATTAAAAGCTTTAAATTATTCTATATGAACCAGTTGATTGATATAACAGATACGAAGATGATAATATAGAATAAGCTTTACATGTTAAGAATGAAATCATTGAAAGACTGTAAAATGAAATAGTTTAGCACAATAGAGAAGAAGGTTATTAGATATATTAAAAATAAAGAAATAGTTGACCTTTTTAAGTTACCAAAAAAGAATTTAATATATATACAAACAAAAGCAAAAAAGTTGTCTAATGATTGGAGATATTATGAGTGAGTAATTATTAACAAAGAGAATTCAGAGTCAATAGTTGGTCAAATAAAAAAAAAAAGAAAATTATAGGTTTTAATCAATTACTGGATATCCGAGTCTTCAATCAATAATAGAGATGTGCTAAAAAAGTGTAAAAGTTGTAATTTAAGTCAGGCAGCTGAGATTGATATATGCCAACAGTGGGTAAAGAAGAGTAAGGTATTAGGGGCAATTCACAAGATAAATACAAATAATGAGAAGAAGGTACCATTGCTACTAAGAGAGATTAAATGTTTTAAGTTAGGTGATAGTGGTTTAACTAAAAGAAAAAGCGAAAGAAAAATATGTAGTGTAATAGTAATAGACTTTTATAAAAAAAGTTTAGTTATAGAGCAGGGTTTTGATCAAGAGCTCGAGGTGCTATTAATATAGCAAGTAGAGGAAAATTGTAGTAGGAATATAGATAGTAATATATATTATTCCTTAAATTGTAACACAGGCAAATTTGCTTGCGAAGATTTTTACTAATTTTTTTAGTATTTAAATTTTTTAATAAAATTTTGAATATTAATTTTAGCTATATACTTACTAAGTAAAAAATATATTTTAAAATC
>CAJVPY010002857.1:0-15233 GCA_910591965.1 Dentiscutata erythropus | reverse complement strand
CGGAATCACCTCAATGGTGCCACCAGACACCGTCTCGACAGATCCTCTATGGGCCAACCTTAGTGAAGATCGTCGCAAACTTTTCCTATATTACAAAAGTACCGTCCCTGGGATTTGAACATAGGATCTTCCCATAACGTTTGGTGAGAGTGACAACTAGACCACTTTACTAAGTCGCCACACCTCAGTGTCCATGATTGTTTTGTATTTTCTGAGGGATATATTATACAAAAATTACCTTTTGGCTATCAAGCATATTATATCTGCTCAGAATGCTTTGAACAAAATGGTGGGTATTTGTATGAAAAACCTGATAAACCCAACATACTTTAATTGTGTAAACTTGAAAAGCATCAAGATGATGCTAGCGACACTCTAAAGTTTATTGCAAAATGAATAATATCAGTAGCAAATTTGGATAATCATGAGCTGCAAAAAAGACTTCTATTTCAAATATCTCTAATATTAACTGTTTTAAATAATAAAACAACAGACCCAAATTTGGCAGAAACAGAAACAGCAAAGTTTCTAAGTAAATTAGTTGTTAGAACAGTTATGAAAATAAAAAAAATTGAATTGAATAGGCTAAACAAGAAAAGAACTCATATGACTTTGAAAAAGGCTTCAACAATAGAGAAAAAGTTGGAAAAAGAAATTTTATATTCACATTTTGAAGTTAAAGAAAATATGAGCCAGTTAGAAAACTCAAGCTCATATGAAGATTACTTTGACACATTATCTAATATTATTTGTACCTTTTTTCAAGCCCTTTTTACTATATTACAACAAAATAAACTAAAAACTGTTAATTAATAATAAGAGGCATTAGCATAAACTTTCTCTAAAATCGCTTGATAAAAACAAGGTAATGAAAATTACCACTTTACTAACTTCAACACTACTTACTATTGCTTTTCCTGGAGCCAAAATTTGGCTTTTAACCATTATATCATCAATATGCCAAAATCTAAAATTATTACATTATTTATGAAAAATTCTTCATTTAGTATCTGTTATCGCATACACTAAAAGACATGAAAGTTGTCTCGAAAAATTAAGAATACATTATATTAATCCCAAAACAATCTAATTGAAGAATCAAATATTTGAAATTTAGCAATATAGTTAAACCTCCATAAATGCAACCTCCATAAATGCAATACCTTTCTAAATATATGTTCTTGGCCTGGTTGTAAGAAATCATTAGTGCTAAATGCATGTTCACTCAAAAGATTTTCTATATTATATTAACCTCCCTAAATGCATATAGCCAATCAGAATTCAGTATTCAAGTTGTGTTATACAAGCCTGCAAATCAAACATTAAAAGCTGCAATTTGATTGGCTTTCTCTAAATGCATGATTGAAGCTGGTCTGTATGCAATACACTTATAGAGGTTTGACTGTAATTGATAATATTAATTTTAAAGCCTCTACCTTTTTATATAGCAATATTTTTGATATCGAACAACAAATTTCATACGCAATGTTATGAATGATATTCCAGTTTATTTTTCCTGATTCACTTGACTATCTAGTTGATGATTACAAATACATTAAACAACCATTATTTGGAGAATCTTTAACTACTGACAATCTTTTGATAATGTATGAAGCTACTTTGAATAGAATATTAGAATATCATATAAATGATTTTGAAATAGAAGATTTGCATTTTGAAATCACTAAACAAATACCTTTAGGTTGCAACATTCCACTACCAAAAATTGTAATATTAAAACCAGGTGATTCTTCTAATTCTAATAAAAACATTTATGCCGCATGTGAAATATATCGTAATGAATTACTTTATAGTTGTGATGAACATCTATATATTGTATATAATTAGGCAATTTTTGGAAGGTTAACTTCCTATAAAGAAACTCACAATGATGTCTGACTTCTTTTGGGGCAATGGCACACATCTAAAGACATATATAGCACTTTAATTACAATATTTTCTAGATATAGGATGAGATATTTAATCTCGCGGCAGTTCTTAGAGTAAAATATCTAGAAAAATTTGAACACATAGTAGACTACCAAGCAACATGTCGTGTTTTTGAATTGATCTGAATAGCAGTTGAAATTGCATTGTGTCAGCATGTCAAGAGAGAAAAAAACAATAAATGAAATTTGAAATAGTAATAATTACCTAATAAAGATATAGTATCTCTTTTTCCACTAGACAAGATACTTCATAAACCATAAAATTGGAATTAGAAGAGGAAATTACAGAATACAGATAGCAAATTTGGCTATATTCGCTCTTCTCTTTCCTGCAGCTGGAAAATTTAAATATACAAGTTCTGTAGCATACTTTTTGGCCTAGATTCATAAAAACTTATAGCTACAAAAATTGTTACAAATAGCATGTTTAGTAAATCTTACAAATGAAGGTCATTATTTTGCTTTTGACAAAGCACTTGAAACATATGATATAAAATTAGTTAAGCAAAATATAACTAGTAATGTCTCTGACCAAGAGACTATAATATTGAAGATTAAGGCAGTTCAAAGTGAGAGAGAATGCCTATTAGTGCTTCTTGCAGAATATATTAACAACATTGTAATAAGCCAAAATGCTTGTGCAATCAAGTCACGTAAAGATTTGCTCTGGTTTCTGGTTGCAAATCTGTCTTTTGCTTTTGACAGTCTAGATCCTACAGCATATTATCTATTTGAAAATATACCAGAAATTAATAAAGAAGAAGTTAAAAATTTTTTTTTTTTTATAAAACTGGAAAATTACAGTTTCAAGAAGTGCTTGAGAAAGATGTGTACAAAACTAAGCTCCAAACTTCCAAATATCGTGTACAAAATATAAATCATTATACCTTAACTTAATTTGAGAGTATAAAAAACAAAACCATCATCAAGTAGACAATTTTATTCAAGAATCAATTTTTTAGCAAAATACTTAGCAAGCATCATTATCATCGTCTTCTACAACCAACTCTTTAAAACATTCATATTGTACTACTTCAGAAACAGAAAAAACAATACTTGCATCATTATTTGAACTTGAAGATACAATTCTTGAAAACGAAATCCAGAAAGTGCTAGTAGAGCTTTAGACATCTCTTTAGATTGGTCAGAGGAAATAATCAAGCAGTACTTGAGAAATAATATTCAAAAATAAATAGTATTAGATTATTATTCATATATAAAATAAATTCATTAAAGTATACAAACTTGCTTTTATTAAATCTAGAATTTAGCTATTATATCGTTAAACATTTCAATCTTTTGAATGAATCCTATTACTTTAGAATTTAAAAATTTAAAAAATAAAAATTATTAAAACTTTTCAGATCTTTAAAATTTCTTAAATACTATATCCTATTACATATAAGTGTCCTGGTTTAGTTACAAGATTCTACTTAATCATTTTTATAGACTCTATAGAGGGAAGTAAAGGTAAAAATAATCTAAATTAAACCCTCAATTTATCTTATAAAAAAGCATCTCTTAGCAAATACCTAAAACTCACAACTTAAGTGCTCTTAAACTAATAATAAAGTTTGTAATACTCTTTGTTTGCCACTATTATCGAAGTGAAGTTAACCTTATTGCACAATACCTGAAATAGAATTTTGATTAGTGTTAAAAAATTGCAATTTTTGAGTCTAATTTTATTTTATTAAAAATAAGATAATACGAATATTAATAGTACAAAATGAAAGCACAAAGCTCGAAAAATAAAACTTGTCTAAGGTCAAAATATCATTTACCAAAGAGGGTAAAAAAAGCCATATTGATATATGTTATATAAAAATTAAATTAATAAGAAAATCATTGAAGTGGACATGTTTCATGACTGCATCAGCAAAAATATATAAGTGTAAACTTTCGTAAGTTTTACAATATATAAGAAAATTGTAAACTTATGTAAAAATATTATGCAAATTTACGATTTTATTACGATGTATAAAAAAATTGTAAATTTATGTAAAAATATTACACAAATTTACGATCTTCTTACATACTGTAAAAACTTACGAAAGTTTACAGAAGTTTAAAAATATTTATAATGCACTATTCAAATTATAAGTTATAATGATAAATCACTTGATTTATATTTTTTTGTAACTTCACGAACTTATGAAATTTTACAAAGATTTAAATTGATTAATAATTTTTTTTAAATAAATCAATAGCAGGATGCAAACATGCAAAGCATTTTTCAATACAATGAAATAATTCAAAACTTTTTGTACTTTTTTTTTCTAAGACTTATTCAAAAATATAGCATGATGAAAACTTGTAAAGTTTTTTTTCAATACCACGAAATAATTTGAAACCTTTTGCACTTTTTTTCTTAGGCTCATTCAAAAATATAGCTATAAATGATGATCACTTGATTTATATTTTTTGTAAATTCATAAACTTATAAAATTTTATAAAGATTTAAATTGATTAATAATTTTTTTTTAAATAAATTAATAGCAGGATGCAAACTTGCAAAGCATTTTTCAATACTATGAAATAATTCGAACCTTTTCGCACTTTTTTTTTTTCTTAGACTTATTAAAAATATATACTATAAACAATGAATCTCTTGATTAATATTTTTGTAACTTTGTAAACTTACGAAGGTTTATAAAGATTTAAATTGATTAATAATTTTTTTAAATAAATCAATAGTATAATGAAAACATGTAATGCATTTTTCTAGTACTCTTCATTGAGCCGGCTCAATTAGGCTCACAGGAATTTTGGTTCGGCTTGTTTCTGGCTTGAAAGGCTCGCAAGCCTGTAGTACAAGTCATGTGACTTTTTATCATGTGATTTTCACGTGACTTTTCGGGAAAATCAGAATATTTTGGCCACATGAAAATCACGTGACTGCGTAACCTTGTATAACTCAATCTCTATGATTAATTAAGCTGCAGATTACGTCAAACTGATACCCCTTTTAAATTTTTATTTTTGAAGTTTTGAATCTTATACAGTAGAATATCTGAATCTTACTTATATATAAGTTTTTAGCGTGAGTATGATCATTTGTTGAAAGTTCTGAACCTTATATAGAGTATTTGAATCTTACTTATATATGTATTTTTTTTATCGGGAATTGGTTTTAGTGTGAGTATAATAATTATTCGTTGAAAGGTCTGAATCTTATAGAATATTTGAATATGTATTTTTTTTTTATTGGAAATTAGTTTTTAGCGTGAGTATGATTATTTGTTGAAAAGTCTGAACCTTATAGAATATCCGAATCTTATTTATATATGTATTTTTTTTTTCATCGGGAATTAGTTTTTAGCGTGAGTATGATGATTTTTTATTGAAAGTTTTGAAACTTATAGAATATCTGAATCTTACTTATATATGTATTTTTTTTCATTGGGATTTAGTTTTTAGTGTAAGTATGATTATTCGTTGAAATGTTTGAACCTTATAGAATATTTGAATCTTACTTATATGTATTTTTTTTTTTATTGGAATTTAGTTTTTAGCGTGAGTATGATTATTATTCATTGAAAGTTTAAAACTTATAGAATATCTGAATCTTACTTATATATATATTTTTTTTTTCATCTGGAATTAGTTTTTAGCATGAGTATGATGATTATTTGTTGAAAGTTCTGAAACTTATAGAGTATTTAAATCTTACTTATATATATATTTTTTTTCCATCAGATTTAAGTTTATCACGAGTATAATAGTTATTCGTTGAAAGGTCTGAACCTTATAGATATTTGAATTTTACTTATATATTTATTTTTTTTTTCATCGGGAATTAGTTTTTAGTGTGAGTATAATGATTATTCGTTGAAATATCTGAACCTTATAGAAAATTTGAATCTTACTTATATGTATTTTTTTTTTCATCAGGATTTAATTTTTAGCGTAAGTGTGATAATTATTCGTTGAAAGTTTTGAACCTTATAGAATATTTAAATCTTACTTATAGATAAATATTTTTTTTTCATCGGGAATTAGTTTTTAGCGTGAGTATGATGATTTTTCATTGAAAGTTTCGAAACTTATAGAATATCTGAATCTTACTTATATATGTATTTTTTTTTCATCTGGAATTAGTTTTTAGCGTGAGTATGATGATTATTCGTTGAAATATCTGAACCTTATAGAATATTTGATTCTTACTTATATATATATATATTTTTTTTATTGGGAATTGGTTTTAGCGTAAGTATAATGATTATTCGTTGAAAGGTCTGAACCTTATAGAGTATTTGAATCTTATTTATATATGTATTTTTTTTTTCATCGGGAATTGGTTTTTAGCGTGAGTATGATGATTATTCATTAAAAGGTCTGAACCTTATAGAATATCTGAATCTTACTTATATGTGTATTTTTTTTCCATTGGGAATTGGTTTTGTAGTAAGAGTGGTTATTATTGGTTAAAGTTTTAAATTTTTTAATGAATAATCAATTTTTTTAATGGCATTAACTTACGATTATTAATTAAAGTTTTTAAAGCAAAATTTATAAATACAAGAATTTATTTTTTTAATTGTTTTGGCGTAATTTTAGTATGATTATTATTAAAGCATTTTTAGAATGAATATTTAAATTGTATTATTTTTTGGTAGTACTTAAAGGATATTATTTTAATATTAAATAAAGCTATATTATTTAATCAAGATACTATAATAAAGTCTATATATTTAAATAATATTGATTTTTCTATGTTAATCCAACAAGTGATTGATATCAAGCTATTAAGATTTGCGAATATTACACTATATAAAAATACCGTCATAACATGTTATAAGATAGAAGGATTGTAACATGTAAATTAAAGTTACTATATATTGTATACAGTACAGTACACGGGTTCTTACTCAAGAACTCCAATTTAATTAATAGAACCATAAATACTATACATTACTGTGGTTATATCAATGATCTTCAAAAATAAAGAAATTGTCAGTCAGTTAGTTGGTTTAATTAGAAGTATATGTATATAGGTTCAAAATTTTAAAAAACATCATAATAGTTAGGTATATATTACTATATAAGATGACAATATAACCAAAGTGATGTGTAAAAATAAATTAAAAAATTGACATAATAATTTAATAAGAATTATGTAATAAAAATAAGTATATAAGTTTATATTAGTATTTATATATAATAAATTAATAGTATATTTTTATACAAATAAAAATTTTATTTTTTATTTTTTTGAATATTAATTTCAATATATAAAACTTTAAATTATTGTATATTATTATTAATTTTATATTTTATTTTGCTTTTAATAATTTTTTTAATAATAATATTTTTTAGAAATTACACAAATATGATATCAAGAGAAGATTCTTTTATGTTAGTTGATGATCTAAATGAAGAACCAAATTCAAATAATCAAACAAGTACTCCAGGAGTTTCTAATTGTAGATCTCCAGCTGATCCTCATTTTGAATTTATTGATTCACGTTGGAAATGCAAATATTGCTCGTAAACTATTTACTTAATATTATAAATATATATATTTATTTATTTATTTACTTATTTATTTATTTTTGAAACATAATAATTTAAATATTAATATATTTAATTTTTAGTACATCTTATGAAAATAGACATACATCAACATTTTTAAAACATTTAAGAAACAAGCATAAAGAAAAACTTAGAGATACATCAAATTATAATCCTGAAGTATTGTATAATTAAAATTTTAAATTATATTATATATCTAAATTATATTTTTTAAAATATCAATTTTATTTTTAGTTTAAAGATGATGAATTTAGAAAAAAATTATTAAAATGGATTGTAACAGATGATCAAGCATTTATGACACTTGAAAATTCCAAATTTCAAGATATGTTAAAATATTTGCAACCTAATCTTCAAATTCCAACAACTACTACAATTAGAAGAGATTTAGATAAATGTTACGATAAAACAAAACAAAAATTAGTCGAAAATTACAAGTAAATTATTATTAATTTTAAATTAATTTTAAATTATAATACTAATTAATTTAATTTAATTTTTATAGAAAATTCCTGGTTTAATTTCATTTACTATAGATTGTTGGACTAGTAAAAATCAATTACCTTTTTTTGGAATTTCTATTTATTGGATTAGCAATGAATGGACTTTATAATTGATCGTTTTAGATTTTTGTTACTTACCTGGTTCACATACTGGGAAAAATTTAGCTACAAAATTTTTGGAAGTTTTAAATAACTTTTATATTAGCAATAAGATAAAATATTAATTTTTTTTAATTATTTAAATATTAAAAATTATTAAATTCTATTTTTTTTTTTTTAGTTATTAGCAATTACATGTGATAATGCAGCTAATAATAATAAAATGCTTAAATATGTTGAAGATGAATTAAATAATCGAAATATAAATTTTGATTTAAATAATCAATATATGAGATGCTTTGCTCACATAATTAATTTAGCAGCAAAAAAAGCTATTGAACAACTTTATATCAAACATAATTTAAATACTAATGATGAAATTTTAAAAGATAAATTTTTGTAGAGCACTCTTCCCGTAGATCACTTTACCAAATTAGAAACAAGAAGAAAAAATTTTCCCGTGACATTTTCTCGAAAACTTACTAAGTAAATTGATATCCAGCTTTTAAGTAAAGTTATCTAGCACCTCGCAAACTACTTAAAAGAGGTGCAAATTTTGTTAAAAGACTCCACTACAACAAGTTAGTAGCAATAAACACCCAAAACAGCAACAAAGCAGTTTTTTAATCCTTTCACGAAAGCGATCTCAAGGACTCTCAACTTTCACATAACCCAAAAGATTTTACAGATAGTACTCTAAACAAAAACAGTAAGCAATTTCAAGTTTTATATCATACTAAGCCCCAAGACTCTGACAAAAACATGGCCTCCAAAAGCTCTTCATTCTACTGGAATATTTTTTCCTGGAACACCAAGGTCGCTCAACCTGAAAACACCCCTACTATTAGCTCACCGCTAGATTCTAGTGTAGAACACACCAAAAAATTTTTAAACATAACTATTAAAGATTGGTTTAAACTCACATTCTCTGTTAGCTTCTCTGTTCCTAAATACGCCGACTTTTTTGTTTTCTATATTGATATTACCAAATTTGGAAAAATTTCTAACTTGACCGACTACTCTCCACAATGGTTATGCAAATATAAAAATCTTGCCCAATCAGTTTTTGTTTGATCTTACATTGCAAAAAAGTAACATTATTAATATTAGTGCCAAACTTCCAAAACCTACTTGAAATAGTGATCTTGTAACAATCACAAACCTATACGAAGCTAGTATGAAACTCTATTCAAAAGCCAGAGATACAAAAAACTTAGCCTCAATCCTGTACAATGTAATTACAAACCTTGATTCAGATAATGAATTCAATAGAAGCTACAATGAGCAGATTGTACATACAGCCTCTAATACCAATCCTAGCTCCTTACAAGACATGAACACAGGTTATACAGACACCAGTATGAGTAACAATACTACAAATCTTGTGCTATCTACAAACAAACCCCCTAACACCAATACAGTACCCAGGCCTAGTACATCTACCAATCAGATTACACAGCCCATATTCTTTGCATCTGGTTCTAACTACACCCCAGCAGTCCCCAGCTCTAGAGCTAATCACAAGAGATCAAGAGATTTATCTAACATATCTCCACTTGCTATAACTCCTCACAAAGCTACTAAAGCTCTACCTAATAACACTGCTAAATCTACTGGTATACAAGCTAGTACATCAACAACTACTACAAGACCTACTTTAGCCAAGTTACCCAAACAAACCTTAATTTACTTAAAACAAAGACCCTGGAAGATGAAATGGTATAGGCCGATGAAGTATATCTCAAAACTGTCACACCTATTAATACACCCTTCGATACCAACTATTGGATAGTTAAAAAAATCGCTAAAGCATTTGAAACTCCTAAAGGCATCTATGAACTTACTAGCTACAAGCTTGTTACTACTCCAATATAACACAAGCTCCCTAAAGCAATTGCACTTAAGTTTACTCACCAGAATACCAGGTTCTTTACTACTTTCATGTATAACCTCAAGACCACCCTCGCACACCAAAAAGAATACAATTAGATCTTCAACAGGGCCTTAGCAGCATATAAACATGATCACGAAATTACACTTACTAATACTGCTATCTGTGATACTATTCATACAATGCTTAGAAAGTGGCTTATAGCCCAGTACCTTTTAAACCTTAACTTCAATAGAACTACCTACAGGGCATATGCAGTCCTATTCGGTATGCTAGAGGCTTCCTAAAGATCAAGAACACCAGTAAGCAAGCCCCTAGAAAAATTAGAGCTCAAATTAATAGAGCACTTGAAAATAAGCTCATCCTATTACCAGACACACCAGAGGAAATATCTCAAGAGGTTCAGAAAATCCTACTTTTTCAACTTTCTATCAAACTACGATCATATACCAAAGTCATAGTAAATGCCCTAAAAAGAATCTACAAATTCTCAGAGCTCCCTGATATATATTTTGCCAAACTTCCTCAGCTACCACACTACCATCCAACTTACGCCAATTGTTTGCTATCTCACATAGGTCCTTATTTCAATATCTCACTATGTACAAAAGAAAGCTTGCAGATTCATATACTGTCACCAAGATCCCAGATTCATACTTTGATCTACCACCCAAAAAGATACCTCTTCCTACAACATACCAGGAGCTTAATCATAAAGTCCAAAAATTCTTTCCTTTTAACCAAGCTACTTCACTCATACCTCTGGCCAATGTTGTTTCCCAACTAAGAGAATTCTATACATTCAAGCTACTACCAAATGACTTCTTTATAGTCAAGCCCTCACTTCCTACTAATATTAGCAAGATTAGAACTAAAACTACTTTCAACTTTCCAATTACAAATGATGCAGAGGCCAAAGAGTTTATCAGGCAAATTTCTCCCTATTACAAAGTTCAATTCTCTCTCCCTACCACAATTATGTAAGCAAATCCTACTAACAAACCTGCTCTGCCAGATGCAGAGGAAATTACTAAACTTTATAGCATTACCTTTCCAATTACATCTATACAAGAACTCACAGCTACAGCTAAACTCCTTCGCAAATGCTACTACTTCTCTTAGCTTCCTGCAAACTAGATTTAGATTAGCAGTAGTCCTCTAACTGACTCTGAGAGTACCAACCCAAGGAGTCAGCATACTCTCCCTAGTATTCCAAAAGACATTGAAGAAATTATTAAGACCTTGTCCAGAGAAAGTTATTGTTTTACTTCTAATCAAAAAACAATCTGATATTATCTCGACTATGTAAGCTCTTAAACAGTTCTACATAATTAAAAAGAT
Source organism: Dentiscutata erythropus (assembly GCA_910591965.1). NCBI lineage: Eukaryota > Fungi > Glomeromycota > Glomeromycetes > Diversisporales > Gigasporaceae > Dentiscutata > Dentiscutata erythropus. The sequence continues at coordinate 3,915 of CAJVPY010002857.1, read as the reverse complement.
TCCAGACTTCTTAGTAGACCTCCCTCCTCTCCCAACTCCAGCTTGAGGAATATTTAGCTATACACCACCACCATCTACTCCAACTACTCCCAGCATAGTACAGTCTTTTGCAGAGGCCCAGGTATCTATCCCAATACCTATGGTATAGGATACTGCTACTATGACCCCTCGTTCTAATAATACTTTAGCAGCACTTTTAACTCTAGCTAAAACTGTACCCAACAATAGCAACAACACCTCCCTGCCAAACAATCCTGATAACTCTTCACCATTGGACAAACCAACTCTAATAGATACAAACAAACATCCAAATAAGTAACTTACACACTGCACAAGTACAAACTATACAATCCAATCTACCCCAATACATGCAAGCACAAACCTCTCAATCCTCCCCACTCCAGCCACTCATACTCTCAATTTGTATACACAATATACAAGGATTTAACAATGATACCAAAAAAGAGACCTGGGAATAGTATTGCCTACAACAAAATTTAGATATTATCAGTATTATGGAACCCAAACTCTCAAACGAGCTATTCCCATGCAAACGATACAAAACACAGTACTACACATATCTCTGGTCATGCACAGATAGCTCAAAAGTAGGAATAGCTATAATGATCTTGCTCCTTATATTCATAGCATTAGTCTAGTCCCTGGATATGCTATTGCAATTGATCTCTTTTTAGCAATGATGCACAACTTCATCTCCAGACCCAAAACACTATAATTCAATGGCTCTAGCAGGCCAAAGTAGCTGGTATTCACCCAATAACTCTAGGAGATTTCAATGCATCTATAGACAATATCCACTCACAGGCTATTAAGTACAAACTTCTTCAATATCTAGCATATAATAACATGTATAACCTAGCTGCACACTCAAACAAATTAGCATATACCTGGCACAGAGCTAATCATAGTAGTGAGATCGACTTTATCTGGACCTATTAACCAATTCTCCAATACCTTACAGATTATGATACAGATGACTCTACTACCAGTACTCAAAGTAATCACAAAATTCTCATTTCACAATAGCTCTTTCCCTTTGCACAAACAGGACAGTAAAGACACAAAACCTGTACCCAGAGACGTATCTTTAATTACAAAGCAATGAACTAGAAAAAATGAGAAGACTTTGCAAACCAAGTTACTTTAAACCTAAAGTGGCACAATACACCTCTCTTGCTACCTGTTTCTGAGTCCCTTGAAACTACTTGGCACAAAATTCAAACCAGTGTAATCACAGCAGCACTCTAGCACATCTCTAACAAAAAATTTGCTGTACGCAACTTCTAGTATACATTTTCACCTAAAGCAACCCAGCTACATTATAGTTTTAAAAAGCTTGGAAATGTTATAAGAATAGTTAAATATACTATTAAGACCAACCAGGAGGCCCCAGGTCACCTTGAAACAACTATAGCCCAACTTAACAGCACACATGAACTAGAAATATCTTCTCTTACATACATTACAGAATGGATAACAAAAGTTAATACTGAATAGAAGAAGCTCTATCACATGTGTAATCTTGAAAACATTAGGCTAACACGTTAACAAATTACAAAGGCAATTACAAAGAGGTGTACTAAGCTTCAAACTAGCCCAACCTCTATTCTTAATAGTATTTTAAACTGGTATAAAGACCCAGTTAAATTTGACAATATCAAGCTAAACCAGGAAGTGATCACAGACCCCTCTGATATCAAATCACATATACAACAACACTTTAATAATTGGACTGCTTTTTGTCCAATTGACCAAAATATATTTAACTCAGATTGGCAATCAGAATATGACCCCAAACCTCATATTCTACAGGAATGGTACCAGAATGCACTTGCAAACTTGTCTCAAGAAGAAATCCTCTCTATACTAAGTTAACTACCCAACAACAAAGCTTGTAGCCCCTCTAGCATAAGCTATGAAATGCTAAAGCACACAGGTTCTAAATTCTTGCTAGCAATAACAACTGTCTTTAACAGATGTCTAATATCTCAAACAATCCCTAAACAATGGAAAAAAGGAAGAATCTACCCCATTGCCAAAAACCAATCTTTGATGGAAACTTAACAAATACTAGACCTATTAGTTTGGTAGAATATATTAAAAAACTTTATACTAAGCTGCTTACTAATCGTATTAACAATATTTTATCCAAGCACTCTATTTTATTCCCTTTCAACTATGTTGCACTTCCCAGTAACTCTATCTCTATCCTTATTTACATTTTTAATAATATTATAGAAGATGCTACATGTAACTCTAATCAACTCTGGATCTTATCACAAGATATGAGCAAAGCATATGACTCAGTTAACTTCCATTTGTTTTACCAATCACTACAAAGAATTGGCATGCCATGTCTACTCATTAATATCCTTACCAACCTCCTTACTAACTACTCAAATAGAGTTATTACTAATCTAGGCCTCACTAATTATTATAATGTAAAGAATAGGATTGATTAGGGCAAGACTATTTCCCTATTATTCTGGAGAATCTACTATGATCCTCTTATCTCAAAGATATCTATTCACTTACTAGGCTACACCATGTGTACGGCTTGGCAAACTAGTTTAACCTCTCCCTCTACTAAGCAACTACAGTGTTTTATATCAGTTCTGGCATATATGGACAATACTCTCTGGATAGCTCAGTCTAGAGAAAGCCTAGACAGGATTATATAAACAGCCTCTTTCTTTTATAGTATGGCAAATATCCAAGTTAATCCTTCTAAGTCTATCTTTATATCTAATCAGAAAGCAGCCAATATCTCCTTCATGCAATCAAATCTTGCTTCTATTTCTCCCAGCCTGCCATTCAAATTCCTTGGATGCTGGTTCACACTTAACAATAGACAGTCTAAACAAATTAAACTAATCCAGAATGAGGCTCTTAACCTGGTATATACTGTTAATACAAAGAACATTACTAATAAGCAAATTATCTATGTTATCAATATAGTGATAATTCCAATAGTTGAATACAGAATTCACAACATAGTTATTCCTCAGCCCACATGCCTCCAAATTCTTGGAAAATACCTTACAGTTGCTAAACACAAAGCCAATTTGTCTTAGTCTACACCAAACAGTACAATGCTTAATCACAACATTTACAATATACATAGTATTTGGGATGTACAGCTTCAGCACCATGCTAGCAACTTCCTTCTCAGAATCAACAATGACTTTACATTCAGCACTACTACATATATCAAACTTCAACAACTACAAAACAACCTATAGTCTGCTACTAGCATACTTCAATATCTCCAACCTATTATTGATGGACCTAATAAACATACTACTTGGCTCATCCAGCAAGCTAGTATTAGCTTAATAGTCAATATCAACAGAGCATAGCCACAGACAATCCAAGATAGCAATACTCACCTAAAGCATATACTAGATAAAAGTAGCAAATATAGTACTTTTAAACAACAAATTAGAAATAAGAATATTCTTTACCTAGAGCAACTGTGCTTAGCTGACAATGAACACTTATTAGAATAGCAACACATCTCTCCCAAACTCCTACACCTCCCCAAAGAGAAAAAGCCATACTGGTTTTCTTTCTTAGAAGATACCATAATTAGCGATTTACAGCATCATTTTATAAGTACTCAATATTGACCTCCAGATACTAATCCATTTGCTTACTAGTCTAGAACAATCCCCAAAAAGTTAAAACTATGGGCACTTACATATCATCAGAACAAGATTATTATTGGACAAATTAAAAGAAATCTCAAACAAAACAATACTATCTCTATAACACACTGGCAACATGATATAGATATACAGCACCACTTGCCATACCCCCTATCACCTATAACATGCAGCTTATGTACAGACTGCGATCTCAACTCTAATTGTTTAGCAAACTACTGTACTATCG
>CAJVPY010002856.1:0-15234 GCA_910591965.1 Dentiscutata erythropus | reverse complement strand
CAAATACGTATCGTAGTACACACTTGTTACCACGATTACAATGATGATCTGATCCGAATAAGGTTTGATTGGATGTGATTATCCAAAATTAGATATCACGCATAGCCGTACACGCTATTCTATAGAAGACCCAATATAATGTATATATATATACATTCTATCATAATAAGTAATAAAGAGATAAAAAAAATAAAAATAAAAATGCTTTAAGTAATTCATTCTTATCATATTTTAATATATACAAACCAAAAAATTTAGTTTTTGAATTTGTAAAAAGTTTTTGATATAAATTTGTAATTGCTAAACTTGGTATTAATTCAATTTTGCTATATTTACTGCCCAATTAACTTCTATATCCTAGCTTTATTTTATTAAGTTCATGCCCTTCTGTAATATGCATATAGAAGTATCTACATTATTATTTTATTCAAAAACAGTTTGCTAGCCAACTCTAATAAAAAATAAAAAATACTCTCTTCTACTAAACTGTTATTTCTTATCATTTACCAGTTACGTAAATTAGCACTATAATGCAAACTAGATACTATTTGGTTAAGAAAAATTGGTTTTATGCTTAAATAAGGCCTTTGACATACTTGGTAAATTTAAATAAAGTTTTTTTTTTTTTTTTTTTTATAAATTCAGCAGTCTTGCCAATACCGTTTATTAGTACGCTAAGATATTTGGTTACAAATATCACATGTACAATTACAACACTCTAATTTATTATAAGATATTGGCTCACTCGGTTACTAACTTAGTACTTATGTACAACCTGCTATATGAGATTTTACTTCCTTAATAACCACCCTGCAACTAGACCAATTACTAAATCACCGGATGATTCCCAAACCTATTTTTATCATATATATCCCGCTTATATACTACTGTACAACGTCCACCAACCAACTTCTATCTCTCATCACTTATTGTATTACTCCTAATTTGATACTTGTATTACTTCCAAATTGGTGTTCTTCGAGTGGGCACTCTTCGTGTTTCTAGTTTGGTGTCCCTAGAGGAGTTACTTTATAGGTCTAGCCGTATCTTAAACAGTTAAGTTGCCAAACTAGGATAATATTTCATGTTGATCCAGGTATTCGTGTCGTATACCACCAAATTAGGCTACTGATCCTTTTATAGTACTCCAATTTAAATAAAGTTCTGGGCAAAAATTCTAGACATATATATGTTTTTTATATATTAATAATCTTGAATAATTATCATAAAATTTAAGTTGTAGATTTTTTTATTTTTTTTTGTTATCAACAGGTCTGGCTATAACTTAACTTTTTTTATTAATATTTATATAAAACAAATATACTAAAATTTGAATTAGAAACCTGACTCCATTTTATAATTTTGTGATATGAAACCAAATACTAAAACTAAAAATAGCCTGTTTTATCAAATTCTAGAGAACTAGAATTATCCCAACAAAGATCTATAAAAATATAAAAATGAGCTATGACTAAAAAGAGAATATGAAAAAGAAAAAAAGAAAAATTAAACAATATAAAAAAACTAAAAAAAAGGAAAAATTAAAAAATTAAAAAAATAAAAAAAATATTTTATAGAAGAAAAATAAGAGTTTGAGAGGGATTTTACCTCTCTATATAACTGAAGTGCACTATTACCATAGGTTTCCGAAAATAAGCTATCTCCAAAAATAAGCTACCCCTTTTTTCTTGGAGAAGAAATATAAGAAAAATCTTTATTTCAAAAATAAGCTACTTCTGATAATTTTTTAAAATCTGGAAGTAGTTTCTATTATAAAAGTCAAAATTCTATTAAGTAAATCGATGAAAGTCACTTAATAAGAGTTGTTCAGGACATAAAAATACATATATCCTGAAAGTTTGAAGCAAATCAGAGAACTTTTTACTAAAATGTTTTTGCATTTTATATTCAAACATAAAATGCAAAAATATCTTAGTAAAAAGTTTTCTGATTTGCTTCAAACTTTCAAAATATGTGTATTTTTACGTCCTGAACAACTCTTATTAAGTGACTTTCATTGATTTATTTAATAAAATTTTGACTTTTATATATAGAAACTACTTTCAAATTTTAAAAAAATAATAAAAATTAATCTTTTTAAAATTTTATCAGAAAATAAGCTACCCCATAATTTTAGTGTAACTTTTTGCCAAAAAAGAGTAGCTTATTTTGGAAACCTACGGTATAACTTGTGCAAGACTAAAAAATTATATAACAAATACAATACTGTATATCTCTACTATAAAGCTTTGCTTTAGAATATAATATTTTTTCTGATTTATGATCACTTTCAGATATCTCTTTAACTAAAGGTTCTAATTTGACTTCACTGGAGTAACATCATATTTATAAATAAACATGTCATGTGGTTGCATTCTACTGATTCTATCTGAATTTGGAAAGTAAACAATACTAATCTTTTAAAGAAGGTAAGCCAAAATCTTACTTTTTATAAAAATTTTAAAAAACTGATAGAAAAGTAAGAGAAAGTGGTAGAGGAATCATCTGACCAAGTAAAAAGAATGTGGCTTTAAAAAAACATATATTTTGTTGTTTTCTTTGTATTTTTTTTTAAAGTAACAATCTAAAAGCTTTGTCAATAAAGTTGGGCTTTGTCTATACTCTACCAAAACTTTTTATATAAGAGCACTACTTGCCAGTTATCTTGTATAATAACACTCTTGGCTTGCATATCAAAAGTTTTTTAGAAAAGTTCCGAAAAGCTAAAAATATTAACCTTTAGACAAACCACTAAGTAGACCATGACTCTAACAAAAATTTAATTTTACTCTTAGTAGAAATTTTTGGTTTGAGTAATTATCAAAAAGAGTTTAATAAGTTGTAAATTTTTCTATTTTTGATGAATTACAAATTAAATATTGTTATTTGGTTCTTTTAACCTGGCTAGACCATGTTTTATATATTAAAATTTAAAATTTCTAATTTAGCTTTAGTAACCCAGCCAGGTTATAAGAACCAAAATTAATTTTATATAACCTTATATAAAAATTTTATAATAAAATTTTGTATTTAAGTTTTGACAAAATTGTCAAAAAGCCAAAAAAAAAATTTTTAAAAAAATTTTTTATATACTATATTTTAATAATTACTAAATAGGTTTTAAAAAAAAAATTTATATAAATTTTATAAAATTTATATATGAATTTTTTTTAAAAAACTAGCTAGCCAGTTTATTATAAAAACCAAATAATTAAATTTGTATAATCTAAATTATTAAATTTTTTTTATAAATTTTAAAGGAGTTTGCTATTTACTACCACTGGTGATCATCACTAGTGTTGCTATATCTCAAAAACATACTAAGTAAACAGAGTAAAAATGTTCAGGACTCCCAAAAACTTCATAAAAACTAAAATCAAACTCTATTGAGACCTTATATTAGCTCTATAATATATTATATAAAAAAAAAATAACTAACCCTAACCCTAACAAATCTTAAAACTGGTGATGATCACCACTGTTAATAAGTAGTAATTTTGAATTTTAAAATATTTTTTTTTGTTGATTTAATATAATTAAATTAGAGTTATAATAAGGGTTATAGTTTAAATTAAAATTAACCTAGAGTTAAAGTTTTTTATATTATAATTTTATAATATTTTTATATATGGGGGGCCCCACAGCAAAAGGTGGCTATAGGCTAAAAAATTTTTTTTTGTAGTTTTTTGAAATTATGTTCTAAATAATCTAATTTTTGCAAAAATAAAGTTTTTACAAAAAAAAACTTTTTTGCCCATAGCCACCTTTTGCTGTGGGGCCCCCCATATAATATACACTATAATATAATATCAAGGAACCCCAAACATATAATATAAAGGTTATATTTATAAATTTTAACAAAAATCTCTAAAATTTAAAAAGTAAAAAAAAAAAAAATTTTTTGCAATTACAGAATTATCTCGGTATCTAGTGGTCCAATTTGAATAAACTTTTTTTTAATAAAAGCCCTCAGTGAGGCGCATCTAACAAAAAAAAGTTTATACAATTCTGATTACTAAATCCGAAGATATAAGAAAAAGTAAATTTTTGGTTTTTAGCAAATTAGGTTAAAATTGGCCAAAATGCAATTATAACCTATATAGAGATGTCTGGGGGTCCTAATATCAACAAATTACAATATTAAAATAAGAAAAAAAAAAAATTTTTTTTGAACATCTAACCATAGTCAATTAATTAACAATAATAATTTTTGCGTTTATATATATTGCAGATTCTGTTTTATTTTAAACAGTCAAAATAAAAATATGCTCACAAATGTTCGTCTTGTAGTATTAAATCACAACAAAGTAAATGTAAAAATGCTAACCTTTGAACGTTTTTAAATACTACACCTTTAGACATATCAGACTTAATAAGCTTTGACATCTAATCATAAACTGCAAATATTATAATTATCGTAAGTTATCAAATAATGCAATAATCCTTTTTTCTGCCAAGGTTGATAAATACACACCGTGTACAATACCATATAGTAAAGTCCAAAATAACACGTAAGAAAATAGCCCACCAAACACTCCTTCTGTCCAGACATCTGTCCTGCCGCGAAAATATATCCCTGGCTTTGCTTGTGTTTTTAAAGCCCAAATGAGAAAAGACGTGAACAAAGCAGTGATACCGTAGAAGATAAAACCAAAATAACCAGTTAGCCCTAAAATTCCAGCAGCTGAACCAGTAATTGCAGACATAGAAGAGCGAATAAATGTGATCGTTTTAACATTATGAGCAATGTTTTCTGGAACATACAAAGATGCTTGGTTTTGTGGGGATCGAGTGGCCATGAAGTTCTAAAAGATAAAAGTTTACAAGTGATGTGACATGTGGTAATTCAGTTTTAGTGCTCTGATTGGTCAACTTTTGAGTGATACGAGATTTGTTGATCTAATGTTTACCTTCATTTCTCCGAATACACTTTCAACATCTCACGTAATGAATAACAACAATTCCCTTCCTTCTCAACAGTATTACTCTCAAGAAGTGTCAGAGCTGTCAATGGATAACTCCCAGCAACAACACGTTCCCTCACCACAATCTCAACAGCTGGATTCCGCGAATTTTGCTAATCAGTTGATAAAGATCGAACATGAGTCTCAATCTGGTGATAATACCTCTGCAGTAACAAAGGAGACTGATACAAAGAAGAAGAGAGCAGGTCCTAAAAGAAGAAAAGTCACCCACGGTATTGAATTCGTCTTATTCGTTGCCTTTTCCAGAAAACTTCACAATCTCACTAATTGATCCAAGCATTTATAGCATGTGTATATTGTAGGCGATCTCACATGACATGTGACGATGGTAATTTTGTTCTTGGCTATATTGAATTATCGTTTATTTAGAACAGAGTTTAACTGCGATCCTAAACAAGGTCGCCCTTGTCAACGTTGCATAAAAAGAAGCATAGGACATCTTTGTCACGATGAACCAAAAGGTTCTCACGGTCCTCAACAAATTGGTGGCGGAAATAATGCTGTGCCGGCTAATCTTATAACAATGCAATCTGTTCCTCAAGGTATATTCAGTTGATATTGTTCCCAAAACTCCTTGTACATGTTTAATCTTAATCTCTTTTTTAGTTTTGAGAACGACAAATAATTACCCCAACTTTCAAGATTTCTCACAGCTTACGTATACACCGTTACCTACTCCTCTTACCTTTGCCAGCGAACATACGGGTCATGAATTCACCGTGCTTACGTAAGATCTACGGAGAAACTTTACATCATTTATTCAATTGGTTTGTTCCTAACAAGGTAGTGACACGGCTTAAATTACCTACCATATGTTTACTTAATATTCTTTTGTGGAAAGTAATTTTTTGGAGAGTGTGGATGGTAGTCAACAGAGTCATCATAATAACGACGGACTGACGGCAGATACCACCGACAAGTTTTTTTTAACCGCAGCCGATCCATCAGATGGTACATCTGAAGACCGATTGACCCAGGTTATTAACGCAAAGTTTGAAGCTGGATTCTTGAAACCATATAATTACGTCAATGGATACTATCGCTTATCACAATATATGGACAATCAGTAAGAATTTTTAAAGTACTTCTCCAATCGTTTATTGAATGTTTGTAGAATAATTATCTATTCTCTTAAATGTGGCAGTATGTCTAATCTAAGTAGACAACGAATTTTGAGCTCACTGAGTATTTTCCGCCCTTCCTTCCGTAACGTTGCACAAACATTGACGGACGTGGATCTAGTTATGGTTGAAGGAGTATTTGAACGTCTTTTATTGGTTCGAACAAACATAATTAGTTCTATGTGTCATTGAATAACTTAATAATTGTATAATTGCGCTTAGACCCATTATTCATTATTTATATCAGGATTATGATAGGGTATTTAGCTCTATGGGTATTCCGGCATGCCTATGGCGCAGAACGGGAGAAATATATAAGGGCAACAAAGAATTCGCTTCTCTTGTAGGTGTGCCAGTTGAGATGCTAAGAGAAGGACGCCTATGTATATATGAGGTGAGTGTAATATGGGAGTGAGTCAATATAAATGGGACAAATCATTTTCAATAACCTTTTTTTTTAAATTTTAAACTAAAATATCTCAACAACTAACAAACAAATTTAATTAAATTATTTTATTTTATTTTAATTCTATAACTATTTAGAATTAAAATAAAAATTTTTTATTAAATTTTATTGTTGAGGTATTTTGACTTAAAATTTAAAACTTTTACTTAGAAAATTTGTCCTATTTCTATTGACTCCCTCCCAACATGTAGACTACGAGAATTCAATTTCATGTATCGTAGCTAAAACTTGATATGGTATACTTTGTTATCCTATAAAGTTGATGATGGAAGAATCGGCTGTAAATTATTGGGAGGTCAGTTACCTTGAATTTATTATTATATCTATCATATAATAAATGTTTTCCCAAACAAAATTGGAATAATAACATGTATAATTATTGTAATTAGAAATATGGAAATATAGCTTTCGATGCAGGCCAAAAGGCTGTATTAACATCATGTTTGTTGAAGGGACCAGATCAAGACCCTCAAAATGTTACATCATGTTGCTTTTCGTTCACAATTCGCCGTGATAAGTATAATATGTATGTACTCCAATATAAGTTACATAAATTTACATAAATTTTACTCAATTGTAATATGTTCTTAATATTTTCGTTCTTTATATTTCGTCGTTATATTTTTTTTTTGATCTATATAGACCGGTATGTCATAGTTGTATTTTGGGTTTGGCTTTTTTTTTTATTTTTTTTTTACTATACATTATTGATATATTAAACAGTCTGCCATTATCGGAAATTTTCTTCCGATTCGACTCGCGGCGTAAATAATGTTAAAAATCAATTTATTTTTTTCCATTATATCTTCTTTTATACGTATAAGTTCTTAGATTTAATCCTCTTTTGTGTTATGTAAACATACCGTATACCTGCGATTAGTTCTAAAAATTTGATACATATATATATAATAATAGAAGAATATTCAATTTGATTGTTTAAATTTAGCAACAAATGTGATCTTATATGTAATTTATAATGGCAATTAACGAAAGAACTTATTTTATTAGTCTAGAGTTTATTGGAATATGTAATGTTACAGTATCAATTTATTATATCAAATTATAACTTTATCAATAATTTAAACTAAATTCGATTACAAAATGTATATGATATATATATTGTCTATGATTTTTCACTCCATCTATATAGAGTTACATAAGTAGTGTAAACCAGTGAAAAGAGTCCAAATAAAAATACAACCACGTCGAGTAATTTTGCACTTATAGTGTGTGCAGCTGCTTTGAAATGGAAAAGGGGCGGATAAAGGAAACATAAAGGTACACTATAGAATAGATAAAAGTAGATAAATATAGTATTGCTTATCATATTATAATTTTTAAAAACATATAATTACCATGCAAATGATCCAATTAATGAAACAAATTTGTCTAAATCGGATGCGCCTCCCCATGCAATTATTCCACAAACCACTACGGTTAAAAATCGAAACAAATTCTTTTGCCATTTAACCAAAACGTTATCTTTGCCGCTTCTTTCAAATATACCTTGTTCCATAATCCTTATGGCCGGAAATAATTGTAAAGGTACAGAAAGGAGAATAGCCAAAGCATAAAGCAATTGAACAATTCGAACAATGGGATCATTGGAAGGTAAATTTAGAATAACTACAGTCTTCACCTCACTACCGAAAGCGGCATAAGATAGAACACCAATTGAAGTAAAAATGAAAGTAACGAAGATCATAACACCAATTAAAACTTTGGGAAATTTTTCGGGTTCTTTCATAGATTCGGTTATTGGAATGATCTTTGAAATAATTGTAAAAATAAGGATTCATTATAGGGAAAAAGGGCATATTAATAATATGGTTAACACTCACTAGACCAATCCCCTCAAAAGTGAAAACAGCTGTGCCAATAAACAAAGCGAAATCCCTTGGATTAAATGTTATGATGTCACCGACGCCTTTTGTCGATAATCGATAAATATCATAATAATATAAGTACAATAGTCCAAACATAATAAATGCATCTGCAATCAATGCCGTAAACGACAATCTGGATATACGACGAATCATGGCGAGCGGTGCGAAAATAAACAATTGTCCCACAATAAACCAAGATATATCTCTATTTTTAATGTTCATAAAATATCCAGTAACCTCAGAGAGATTTTCGGCAACAAAGATCATGTAGGCGCAAACGAATCCGATCTGTGTGAAAGATAATGAAACATATATGTTAAAAGTTTCAAAGGTTGAAGAAAAACAGGATTTTGTACCTGAGAAATTGTTATTGAAAATAGAACAGCAAATCTCATCCATCGACCATACAATACACCACCAATATCTAGTAATTATATTAGTTAGCGATAAAGGTTTATAATTTACATTATTAAGCATTCGACACGTACCACCAAAACTATATGGGACATAAAACCGTGTTTGAACAAGTAATAAAAATGCGAATAATGATATTCCAGCGATTCCCATCAAGACTAACGTTGAGAAAAGCATGCCACCATTAAGGAACCTAATGAATGTGATAAATGGTATGAATTAAATCAAGAAAAAACAAACCACACATTGAAATATTAAGCATAAAGCATACGCCTTCGGTAAAAACATAACACCAGTGCCAACAAACGATTTTAAAAGTAAAAATACGGCTTTTGAAGGCGACGCAGTGGCGTGAGTGGAAGAAATTCCTCGTTCTCTTGGAATTAACGGAGACAATTCTGAAGGATCTTCTTCATCATCTTTATCCTCTTCATCATCCGACAGATCTTCACCGGCAAAATGACCGTACATTGCAAGAAAATCGATAAAGTTCCGGGTTATAATGTTAGGTAGCTCTTTGCCTTCCTGCCTTGCTTTCATCATGAGATGATGACGACGAAATCCGCCTGGTTCCCTGATATTAGATATATCTGGATCAGTTGGTCGTGGTATATATAAAGAACGAGAACGAGTACGTCTCATAGGCTCAATTTCTATACTGTTATGCCATTTATAAACCTCGTGTGTTGCATCTAATCCACGTAACTTGTGATGAGATGTTGAATAGAGAGCAAGTGGATCCGTAGAAGTACCACCATTCTCAGCGCTACGAGCGAAATCTTCTTCGGTAACGAGGTGCTTTCTGATTATTTCTACCTTTCTTTCGTCAGGGATGTCAATGGGAATAGCCTCTAAATTAGGTTCCAAAGATCCAAAGGACCTTCCGAAACCACCAGAGGCGTTCAAATGAAGCTTAGTATTAGGTGAAGAACCAAGCTTATTTTGAATGCTAGGTTGAGATTTCGATAATTGAATATTTTGTCCCTGTGGAGGAGAAGCAAGTCGGTTTATATTGCTAATTCTACTATGTGTATCAGGAACGTTATTACTTGGCGCTTTGTTGATCTCGACAGGCTCAGCTGTTGCGGAAGAAATCATGCTTTACTTTTCCCGAGAAAGTTAACGAAATACACTATATCTAAAAAAAACAAAATGAAATAAAATAGGATTGTTTAAGCCTCATTAACACTTGGGGTTTGATTATCTGCTATATAATATATATGTTCATTCACTTTAGCAGGCGTCTATTCAGTTCCTAATTTTAAATTTTTGATACACAACATCATACGCGATATTAAGATTTTTATTGGCCTAACCAGTTAACCGCATTATACATGAAATTTATCTGTTATACTGTTATATAAATTATATAAATAATTTCTAAATAAATCCGTAATTTGCCGAATTCGCCGAATTATGGCCCAATTATGGTGACAAACCCTGGATCTGTTTGGTAGTTATTACACAAATCACTCAACTGGTTAAGTTCTCTAAATTCAAGCCAAGTAATATGAATTAGATGTATTTTTTTATTCTCTATATGCTGATTTTTTTTGTCATTTTACGTAGGGGCTCTATCATGCTGGAGTTGACTGTAACGAGAAAATCGGGGTTTTTTTTCTTAACGCTAACCTTAAAGAATTGGTTTTACCGGTCTGGTGTCTACTGTGTATATTTGATATCGTTATACTATATAAGTCACATTCATGTAACTAGACTCATTTTAGTAGGCCTTCTGACCATACTTACCAGACTACATTATCATTTTAATCGATCGCTATCGCTATTTGGCTATCACATGGCATATATTTTAATAGTCAGTACATTTCCGTACTATACCGATACAGTTACGATTAGAACCAAGGTCTGGATATAATTCAGGATCATCTATTTGTACGCCATTTACTAGAAAACCAACAAGCTTAATTCTTGTTATTTTTACTGTCACTTAAATTTAGGGTTTGATACTCTGAAAGGTTTTTTGCCTTTATAAGTTATTTAATCTTAATTGGGTAAATTTATTCGTTATCTCGTTTCTGAATTACTCTCCGCTCCCAATCTTTCATTAACGCCATAATTAACAATATGCAGACTTTTATTTAATGGTAAAGATACATAACCAATTTCTTTCAAAATTGTGGCGGCTTATGCTGAAATTTGGTGATACGTACCATTTAAATTTATAAATATACATACCCTTTTATTAATAACAACACTAGCCCTAATGCTAAATTAATCTAACCCTAAAGGATCTATCGAAATGTGTTAAAAGTCTTTGCACCAACCAATTTCACATCAGATGTCACAAAATTATCAAGATCTAATCAATCTGGAGTTACAAGAAGTAAAGCCCAAACCGATTTATTTCAAATAACAATATATATCCTGAGTTTTGTTGCACAATATTCAACTGGGTTTGAAGCAAAAGCATGCCGCTTTATGGATTTTTTCGCGAGTAACAAAAAGAAAATCGAATTTTGTAAATAAACTAAGTTCGTAAAGATAGAAGTTTAGGGTTGGACGTTAGGAGTTAGAGGTTATAGCAATAGATTATATGTAAATTTTTCATATGTTAACACCGGGTTTAATCGGTTTTAACATATGAAAAATAAAACCGGTTTCAAACACTACTTTTGAGATGAGTGTCCGTATATTTTTTTGGGGGGTTTAAGGTGTAGATCATTTTATATAATAAATAAAAATATAATAAATAATTTGCTATGCTGTACACTTATTTATAGTAGTAAAATTTTAAATAAAAAGTGTAAAATTTTATTTTGTATTATAATAATAGTTTTTTTTGTTGATTGGCTAAGTTTAGATCTGTAGTTATAATTATACTAGTATATATATACAGTAGAAAGCTTAGAATATTTCAAAATATAAAAAATTACAAGCTAGTATTAATAATTAATATAAATTTAAAATAAAAACTACTAGAAATAAAAATTTATAAAATTAAAAAAGCCAAAGCTTACTTAAAGTTCTAAATAAATACTATAAATATAAATAATATTGTTACTTTTGATATATAGAGGGGTGTCAGTAAAAACCAGGCAAATTGTTTTTAAGTAAATTTTTTTTTGACTTTAAGTTAAAATATCTCAACAACTATTAAACCTAACTTGATAAAAATTTTTTTATTTTAATACTATTTAGTTATAGAATTAAAATAAAAAAAAAATTATTAAGTTTGGTTTAATAGTTGTTAAGATATTTTAATTTAAAGTTTTAAAAAAACTTACTAAAAACAATTTGCCTGGTTTCTACTAACACCCTCCTATATTATTATTTTTTATTTGATTTTAGCAATCTTGCTTTTATTATATATAAAGGAAACCAATTGTCAAAAATTATATTTAATTCACTTTTATAATTTTAATATTACAATAAAAATTTATTCAGTTACTTTAAAGTACTTAAATACTATATAAACTATTACAACAATAATACTTTTTCTCTTTGAGGTTTTTAATATATAGAACTGAACTAAAAATTTACCAAAAAGCTTATTGCTAGCTCTGTTAAAATTGCCTTTCTCTTAATTTTTTTTTTTTTACAAAAGATATTTAAAAAAAAAAATATAGTATGTATAATCAGTAATAATCATCACCACTTCTAGATAGAGTTAGAGTTAGAGAAATATTATTTATCATTTGATTTTTTGTAAATAATAAAATTTTCTTCTTTCTCAATGATTACAATTATGTATTAAAATATATATATAATCTATTAGCTTAATATTTTGGTAACTACTCTTTGCTAAAAAAATTAGATGATAAATAACACTTCTTTTAAGATATTATAGGCTGATGTAAAAAGATAGATATCTCAAATAAGTATTAATAAAAAATTTTTTTAATTCAAAATTATTTTTTGAAAGATAGAAAAGAGTTTAATATAGTTTATTTAATTCTTTTATATAAAAACTAAAAAATCAATTAGTAAAAACTTTTTAAGTAAATTTTAGCTTATTTAAAAATAAAAAATTTTATAGTAAGCAATTAATAAAAAATTTTTTATTTTTAAATTTAATCTGTTTTTTTAAGAAAAAGTTTTTTTTTGATTTTTTTTTATCAAAAAAGTTAGTTCTCATTTATTTTTATATAAAAGAGATATAAAATAATATAATTAATAAAAAAAGATAGTTTAAACTATAATTATTTAACTTGTAAAAAATTATTAATTATATTAATAATAATTTAAAAACTTTTATTAGTAGTACTTTTTAATTATAGTTTTGAGGTATCTATCTTTTCACACTGGCCAATAATAATTATTATTTTTTATTAGCCGGAGCGTAGCAATGGACACTCAATTTTTACATATTAAGTGATACAAAAATTACGTTTTTGATATATTTCACCCCAAAAAGTTGCTTTTTTGATACATCTGCATAAGCATTATGAAGAACATAATTTGGAAATTTTTTGTCTGTTCGCACGCGTGTTCAAATTTGTTAAATTAGTGTAACAAAACATGCATATTCACGCATTTGTGTAATAAGATGATCATTATATGATATGCTCTGGATCTAATAATACTACGTATTTTCCTAGTATAATATAATATAGAGCTAATATAAGGTTCTAATTTTAGTTTTTTAAGATTCTGGATATTTTTATTTAGAATACCTAATTCTGTTTACTTAGTACATTTTTGAGATATAAGCATTCTAGTAATAATCACTATTGGTTATAGTTAATAAAATTTTTTTAAAAAAGTAGTAAGTATATTAGCAAATTTAATAGAGTGTAATATTGCGCAATAATTTACGAAGCGTAAAAAACCATAATATTATATAATAATTTTCGCAATATTGTGAAATATATAATTATGAAATATTACATAAGATTATTACGCAATATTATGCAAGAAATTACACAACTTTATATAAAATAATTCAAAATAATTTGAAACAGATTGAGATAAATTAATGTGAACTATAAGCGCAAAATAATTCAAACTAATTCGAATTATATTAAAAATAATTGAAATAATTAAAAATAATTAAAATTAAAGAGCAAAAATTTTTAAACGTCAATATTCAAAAATAAGATAAATTACTATGAACTATAAGAGCAAAAATAATTCAAACTAATTCGAATTATATTAAAAATGCTTGATATAATTAAAAATAATTGAAATTTCAAAGCTAAAATTTTTAAATATCAATATTCAAGAATGAAACAGATTGAGATAAATTACTATAAACTATGAGAGCAAAAAATAATTTGAAATAATTCGAATTTTATTGAAAATGCTTGATATAATTAAAAATAAAATTAATTTATTTGTAGCTAGGGGCTACATGTTGCTATACTATTTTATATAGAAAAATTGTACAGCCTATTAACGTTTAGAGTTAGATTAGGTTAGGGTTAGGTTAGAGTTAGAGTTAGAGTTAAAGTTTTTTTAAGATAAAATTGCGAGAGGAGCATTTTTGCTTAGTTATACAACAGAGTTACTCTAGTAAAATTTTGAGTTATTGCAGAATTATTGAAAATAGCTACAGAAAGCCACGGCTATATATAAATTTTTCCAATAAAATAAAATAAAATTAATTTAATTTAAAATAAAATAAAATACAAAATATAATATTCAACTCTTCCCGATGATTATTTTTATCACAAAAAAATCTAAAATTCTTAAAAAACTAGCATCTGTAAAGGTTGAAACAGACAGAGAAGAAGTTCTTAAGCTTTATAACTCGGCAGTTGTTATTTAGAGGTAGTTCTCATACACTATCTGCTAACTTCCTCAGAGTTTATCACTCACCACGGGGGCCGGGCACTTGTCATTTAGAAATAGTTCTCATACGCTATTTGCCAACAAGCCCAGAGTTTATCACTTATCTGAAAAAATAAGAAGAATACCTGCACCTTTCTATAGATTCAGTGTGTTGAGTAAAGAAAATACACACTCTTTTACTAAACAAAACAAAGTAGTTTTGTCTTTTTTTCTCTGCCTCCTTGCTGCTTTTCTAAAATTTTCCTACAAAAGTAGGCAAAATAGTTTACCCCTTCCAAAAGATCGCATTTTTTACTGCTTCCAAATCTGGACAGTTCCAGCAGACTGTGATCATGTGTCTAGTTTGTTTTGTTTATGAACCGTGCTGCTTCACATGATACTAAGATTGGCCGCTTATGTCGTTTAGGAGTCCGGATGATCTAGTTAGAAATTTTACTTGATAAGACGAAGCTTTACAATAGAGATATACAAATATCATATTTGTTATATAATTTTTTTAGCCTGGCATGGGTTATAGTAGTGTCAAAAAAGATGGAATTTTCTGCTGTCCTTTTTGTTTTCTTTTCTTTGTAATTTTTTCTTTTATATTCCCTTTCATATTTGTTTTCTTT
>CAJVPY010002855.1:0-15234 GCA_910591965.1 Dentiscutata erythropus | reverse complement strand
AATTAATTTATATAAAAAAATTTGTTTTGAAAAAATTGTCATTTTCTTTCCTTTTTCCAGCACCTAGCCCATATAAACACATGATAAAAGTTGGAGACAGGTAATCAAAATTGAGATTGAATGAAAAGTTGTTATTAATATAAAATTATTGTAAAATTACTTATTAATGCTTATTCAAACTGTCTTTGCCTATAAGGGTTTCGGCACCAACTTCTGAGAGAATAAACAAATAAATTATTGATGTTTTGTCAGTTTCAGGGTTTCAGTTGAGGTTTCGGGTTTTGGTTGAGGTTTCGGGTTTTGGTTGAGGTTTTGAGTTTCAGATAAGGTTTCGGAAGCTATAATCCAAAACCTGAAACTTTCGGAAATGGCAAAAAAGGTTTCGGCGCCATCTTTGGCACACATCATATATGATCCATATGACCCAATGACCCAGGTCATAACCCGGGTCAACATTTGACCTGTCCAGGTCATTATTTTCTGACCCGGGTAATACCTCTACATCTGCCTTAAAAATCATGAGCTTTAGTCACTGCTATATTTACCAGGAACAGAGTAATATATAATATCACAAGTGTATGGTTTATAGGCATTTTTAGTGATGTACGCAAAATCTATTAAATGCAATTAAACGTGAATTTGCATTTAAACTTCACATCACATAGCATTTATTTATATATATATATACTATGAAATTCGTTTGACCATAACAAACATTCAACCTGTATATTTTATTGGGGAAGATTGAAGATCAAGGAACCTGGTGATATCTCATGATAATCACATCACATGATTAAGTGTTCGGCCTACGTTAGGGTTAGTGTTAGGATTAGGTGATAAGTTAGTTTAGGCTAATTTGTTTAGTGCTAGTAAACAAATGACAGGGCACTTCAAGAACACTGAACTCAGTGATCATCACATCACATAAAATCACACAATGACGTCATTTGTTTACTAGCACTAACAAATTGGCCTAAACTAACTAACCCTAATACTAACACTAACTCTAACTTCTTAGGCTGAGAGTATAATCATGTGATGTGATAATCACGAAAATATCACTGAGTTCAGTGTTCTTGAAACTACCCCAAATGACATAATTGCATGATTTCATGTGATGTGATGATTACTGGGTTACTTGTTCTTCAAGTGTCTCATTTATTGCTTTAACAAGTTTTGTTCTTAATTAAAGTGAATGTCAATTATTTATCATTATAAAATTGTATATTTTACTATTATTATTATATTGTACTTCGAAATTGAACTAACCAAATATAAATTATTGCCAGCTGTCTTTCGAATAGCCTTCGGAGGTTAATGGCTTATCGAACTAGTTTTATCTGCATAATGGAGCCAAGCTGACCAAATCAAATTAGCTAAAGCTTAAGCTATAACTTGGAGTTGCAGCTTTTAACTATAGTTCAGCATTAACTGCAACTGAATTGCTTTTTTAAGTCATGGCTAGTAATGTGCCATTTATATGATACCTGAAAAAGTTTAGTATACAGTATGTACTGTACATATAGTTCTTTTCTGGCATCTGATTGGCTGGATCAAGCAATCAGCAAAAAATTTAGTGTACAGTACATTGTTATGGGCAAACTAGGTGCAGCACCACCCTGAAATTGGGCTGTGCCATTTTCATTTTTATTATTTTTTTATTTTTTTTCCATTTCCAGCAATAATTGCCTTATATAGCTAGTCAAAGGTGGGATGAGAATAAAAAAGACAAAAATAATAAAAATGATAAAATAAATAAAAAGAATACAAAAGATAAAATTGTCTTTATTTTATCTTTTCTTAGCTTGTAATTTTATCTATATAAAAGCTCTTTGCTCACCTTTAAATAAAAGATAACTCAATAGAGTTCTAAAACCTCAAAAACTTCGAAATCATTATAAGGTGAGACCAATTTGATTCTGTGGTTTACATTACCCCCTCACTATATACACAGAAAATTTCAAAAAATTTTTATAATATTGTGGATTATTTCAGAGAAAAAATTTATAATAAACTCTCTCCAGCCCCCTCCCCTCTTTTTTTGTAAGTAGGATGTAATATAAACCACTGAATTAAATTGGTCTCACTTTAATATAAGTGGTTCCCTTAATAAACTTTCTGTTTGACCCAAAATCACTATAATCTCTGAACCTAAATTACCTGTAACCTAATAATACCTAAAGTGTTAAATCAATTAATAAAATTCAAAGCACCCAAATTCATATTTTATACTCTTAAATAGATAATACTTAAACTTCCTTGTAACATATTGTTATTACTAATCAGTATAACAATCAAATTAGTAATCTAGCATTATTATACATTAATTGTATCAATCAATTAAATTCTATAACATCAGCTTCTCATAACATCACCAGCTAATTAAAGATCTGAATTCTGATAGATTTACCTATAATATAGATATTAGATTAAATTGCATATTAAATTTTGATCATTGTAGCCATTCAAGTGACGTAACATGTAACCAAAAAGACCAAAAACATTCTAAGCAAAGAAACAGAAGCATAAGAGTTAGAATAAATGATACAATTAAAACAATTGAATATTAAAAAGATACAAAAAATTTATCTAATCCTAGATAAAGATCCAAAAGACTTTGGAACTTGGACCAAGTCTATCCATACCTCTTTTTGAAGCTTTCTAATCCAAAGTCCTAGAAGTTTCTATTTGTGAACTCTATTGTTAAAGTATTGAATTAGTGGATTATATTGATTTCCAGAGTCGTAGATAGTTCTTAGAGTAGTTTTACAATTTAGGTTATTAGTTACACCTTTTAATTTGTGGTGACTGTGAGATTGAACTTTCTAAGTCAAAAAAAAAAAAAAAGCCAAATTCACCACCAAAACAAATCTTTTTCAAATTAAATATTGAAAATATCAGACCTGAATTATTTTAAAGACAATTAAAGAATTATTAAAGAACCTGTTAACTATGATAATCTACCAGTGTGCCAAAATCAACTAGCCAAACACGATACTGCTCAAAACATTCTAAGGGAAATAGTTAGGGCATTTAGGGAAATCACTATTCATGATGTTCTTTCTATTCTACACAAAAATAATTGGGTGCACATAAGTACTTTAAGGGTAAAGAAGATGAAGATCCAGTTAGGTGGATCGAAACTTTCAAAAAAGTAGAGATGCTAATAATTAGAGTAGGGCAAGAAAAATTAGAATTGCCTCCGGCCACTTGTCAAGAATTGCTGCAAGTTAGTATAATAACAAAAGAAAGACCTTTTTTGGGATGACAAAGCCAACTCTAATAACAGCTTCATTCAAGCTTTCATCAAATATTTTGCCACTCTAGAGCAAAAGCACCAATGGCAGCTAGAGTTAATCTCTTTGAAACAAAAAGAAAATAAAAAGGTAGATCAATATACCTATCAATTCAAAAAACTGCTAAAATAAGTAGATTAAGATCAACAAATACCTACTGCTTATATAGTCTGCATGTTCATAGGAGGCCTCCATGGCAAAACACTGCTTTTATATATGCTAACAAGCTTGAGACCTTAGATAAAGTAATTGCAAAGACTAAAAAATCAAAGCTGGCAATTATTATAAAGACAATGGTAATAAAGGGCCTATTTATAAACTCATCAATGACTTAACAAAAAAATACAGCATATGGCTACCAATTATGAACAATTATTAACTACTTTGGCAGCCAGAGCTGAAATTAGGCCTCACCAGCCCCAACACCAATATTACCAACCCTGGCCCCCCAGAAATGAAAGTATAGAATACTACAATTGTGAAGAAAGGGAATATATAGCCTGAAATTGTATTTTTGAACTATGCTCAAGTCCCTGGCAGTCTCATGTAAACTTCCAAAGGCCTTCAGTATGTACCAGGAATGCCAGCCTATATGACATTTATGATTATAGCCCCAAAAAAGAAGCTTACACTATTAATGATATAAAAAGCCCAAAATAAGACTCAATAAAATGAGTGACTCTGAAAAAGGGTTGTTTATGAATCCAATCCAACAAAACAATCTTCATTACCCACTACCATGGAAAAAATTATTTTAGCACCTATACAGATTACAGCCCAGCCTCTGCCAGAAGCTAACAATCGAGTCAGATACTAAAAAGCACCTTCACAAGTGAATCTAACCCTACAATACAATACATATTGCAACAGATATTTTAGAACAATGATCAAATGCTACATATGCTCATTGCTTCTAGTTTCAAAGCAAAGGCAGAATTTAGCCTAAGATTAAGGTGCCCAATTTTAACTATGATAAAACCCACTAAATATACTAAAAACAAAATTATTCAACAAACTACGGCAGCTAAATGTTATACCAGGATCCAAAATAATCTAATTCTAACCATCCTAGATTCTGGGGCTGAAGTTAGTATTATTTCTATAAAACTAGCCAGAAAATTAAGACTCACTATTACAGAACAATCTAATACCATCGTAATTATAGCTAATGGGGCCCAGGAGTGAACTCTAGAAAAATTAGGAGTAAAACTAGCAGTACAGATATACTTATACCTATTAACTTTCAAGTTATAGAAAACCCTGAAGAAATAATACTGCTAGAGATAGACTGGTTCCAAAAAGTTCATATCTGCCTTTATTTTGACAAAAAGAAACTAATTCTTCAGTATTTGGGCAAAAATATTGAGGTGCATATTTATTAGGCTAAGTAGACATACCTAAGGTCATTGAAGAAGAAAAAGATTTCTTTAATTAATATGAAGAAGAAGATAATATGGAAAATTATTATACAGATGATGAGCCTACCTATGACTTATTAACTATGGATAACCAGCTATATACCTAACTGCAATAGAAGAAATTTCAACCCTGAAAAAGATAACTAACCTGAACTAACTTTAAAGGAAACCATTAATACACTAGTACAAACTAAAGTACTAAACAAAAAACAAAAAGAAAATGCAATCTGTATTCTAGAAAGGTTTCAAAAACTCCTTGCTCTAGGTCTACATTAGTTGGGCCAGTACCAAGATATATAACATAAAATAAACACTAGTGGTGCTAAGTTTAATAAGCAATTTGCCTACCAAATTGCACTTGATGCCCAAGACTTCTTAAATAGAGAAGTTGAAAAATTACTAAAAAATGAGCTTATCTACGAAGTTAAAAGCCCATGGGCCTCACCTGTTGTAATAGTGCCAAAGAAAAATAGAAAATTATAGCTATGCATCAATTATAAAAAGCTAAACACAATTACAAAAAAAGATGTTTGTCCTCTACTACAAATCGTTAATTTACTGAAAACTTTTCGGAAGTCCAGATGGTTTTTATTCTTAGATCTTGCCAGTAAGTAGTAGCAAATTCGAATAAAACCTGAAGACCAAGAAAAAACTGCTTTTGTAACAAAGCAGGGACTTATACCTTCCGAGTTATGCCCTTTGGGCCAGTGTTGTACATGGGACGTGTCCACACTATATAAAATGTTTAATGTCTAAAATTGTCCAAATCATCCAAGTCTATGTATCATATTTAACTAATTAATAAAGTAATTTAAAAAAATATATAATTATATATTTTTTTAGATACTAGACTTATTGATAAAAAAATTAAGATAGATTATCTTAATAAAATTTTGAGCAATTTTAATTTGAAAAAATGTCTAAAATTGTCCTATATACAATACTGCTTTGGGCTATGTAATGCCTTAACAACATTCCAAAGGGCTATGGACAGTATCTTCCAAGACTATATTGGTAAATTCATAGCTGCCTATCTAGATGACATCATGATATACTCAAAAATCTACCAGAAACATTTTTGCACCTAATATAAGTTCTTGCAAAACTAGAAGTAGCTGGGTTAAAATTAAACCCAGAAAAATGTGAATTATTTAAGAAAAATATTAGGTTCTTAGATTACATAGTAGGAAAAGAAGGTATTAAGCTAGATAATGAAAAAATAGCCAAGGTCAAAAATTATCTTATACCAACCAACTTGAGGCAATTAAGAGACTTTATTGGTCTTGCCTCATACTACTAGCACTATATAAACAGCTTTACAACTATAGCAAACCCCTTATATAAACTCTTAGAAAAGAAAACAAAGTATGAGTAGGGCCCAGAGCAAAATAAAGCCTTTCAAGCCCTTAAATTATGCTTAACTACTGCCCCAGTTTTAAGGTACTCTGACTTCAAAAAAATATTTTATCTCTACACAGACATGTTTGGCACTGGACTTAAAGCAGTGCTATCTCAAAGAGATAAAAAGAAGAAAGAATACGCAATTGTATATACAAGTAAAGACCTTACCCAACCTGAAAGAAACTATGTAGCCACAAAACTTGAATGTTATGCAGTGGTATAGGCTGTTGAGTATTTCTACCACTACCTTGGATACAAGCCCTTTATAGTTATTATAAATTCAGCCCTAAAATAACTACACAATATAGCTCCTAAAGAAAGAAAAGTATGATAGATTCTCCACCTACAACCTTATAACTTTAACATAGTACATAGGCCAGGATAAGTACATAACAGTGCCGATATAGTGTCAAGAATAGTTGAAGAACCCAAAAAAAAAAAAAAAGAATAAATTAAGACAATTAGCCATTATAATAGAATAACAAATAAAAAAAATACCACAAAAGTAAACTAGAACGAATCTTCCCAAAAAGTTTCAATAAATATAGCTAAAATAGTGGAGGAAGTAGAAGTATTTAGGGCAATTGTCAAGAATACTTTACTGAAGACTCTGACAAAGAAATAGAAATGATTTTTTGAGACAATACTTATAAATGGAGTAAATGAGAATATGATAGTGAAAAACAGAAAGCACTAATACCGAACCAGAGTATGAAGAGCTCACCACCCAAAAAATAGAGTGCAAAAGATATATTCAGGATCTTCTAACTGAATTAGCCTTGGAATTCAGAATTGATATAATCTGGTCAGTAAAAAATGGATACAACAATGAACATATCAATAATCAGCCTAAAAATGACCCACAACCTATAGACTTCAAAAAAACCTATCTAATTGATATATCTCAATAGAGAGAAACTGCTAAAGGAATGGAATTTGAAGATAGCAGTAATGATAAATATGAGAATATGGGCTATGGCTATTATAACCTGTACCTAGATTCTAACCACTGTTGGTAGAATACTAATGAAAATGAGAAGATATTACCCAAATTCACTACTAACCTAGAAGATCCAAAATGGTCTCTGAAGTTTGATAAGTATATTAATTAGAACTACAATGGCTTCTAGTAAGAGTAGTCTTATACAAAGTCAATTTACAAAGAATTAATCAGGACCAAAAGTTAAAAATCCAAAACTTAAAAAAAAAAAAAAAAAAGAAAAAAACTTAGAAAAAAAAAAAAGAAAAAGAAAAACTTAGAAAAAAAAAAAAGAGAAAGAGAAACTTAGAAAAAAAAAAAGAGAAAGCCTAGAATTTTAATACTTATCTTCCTTAGTTCTTGGGTATTCAAAGGAACATTCGATTTGGAAGCTTAACATATAATTATACAAACCTGTGGGTCTATGGAATTATACAATATATATAACTTTTTTTTAGTTTGTCAAACAGACCTGACATTAGAGTAAGAATGGTCAGGATGAAATGGGGCAAGTTGTGGGGCCCATTCAAAAGAAAACCTATAAACTACTTATGCAGCAAGAACCTTAAGACCCAATTTAAAAAAAAAAAATTAGCAAGCTATCACAGAAACAAAAAGAATACTAACCAATTAAGATTAATTCAAACTGCCAAAATGAAGATTTGAAGGTTCAGAAAGCTACCCTTTGACCCAAAAATCATTCAGTACAAAGAATGTGAATCTACTCTTGAAAACTGACCAGAAAAATTAACTAATTAATTAAAGGAAAAATAAAACAGAAAGTACTATAGTGAAAATACTACTAAACAAGGGATCCAAAAGCTACGAAAAGAAAATTTATACAAATTACTATATACAAGAAAAATAGAAAGACCTAGCTAAACTCAATAAAAGTTTTGCAAGAAGGGAAGCTCAAAACTGTACTAGGCCTAGCTCATAACCATCCAATAGGGGCACATTTTGAAAAGAATCGAAGTTCAATAAAATTTGGAACTACTATTTTTGGCTTCAAATATATAGTAATATATGCGAGTATGTCAAAACCTGTGAAAGCTGCCAACTCCATAGGAATAAAAAATCAAAAAAACTACTTCATACATATGTGAAAGCCCCATTCCATATAGTAGGCCTTGATATAGTCAGTCTCTTACCAATAATGCTGTGCTCTAACAAATATATAGTTGTTGCTACTAACTATATGACTAGATGGCCTGAGGCTCATGCAATTCAAAGGCTAACACACAGGAGGTGGCCAAGTTCATCTATGACAAAATTATCTGCAGACATGGTTGTCCAGTATAATATTAACAGATTAGGATCGCATTTCAACAATCACATTGTAAATGAATTACTCGCAGCTGTAAACACTAAGCACCACTGCTCCACCCCCTACTACCCACAAACAAATGGGCTTGTTGAATGTTTCAACAAAACCCTATGCAACTCCATTGCATGACTGGTAATGAATGTGACCAATTTGGACTTAATAATTCTAACGATACTTTTTGTGTATTGTACAGCAAAGCAAGCCACAACCTGCGAAATGCCCTTTTACTTGGTATATGGTAGATCAGCCCAGCTACCATTACATCCTAGTGCAAAAGACCTATTGAATGGGACTATTATACAGCACTTATATGAGATCGACAATGATCTACTCACAACACATCAGAATGCAATAGAACAGATCGATGAGGCTTAGCAAAAACAGAAAGAACGACATGATCTATGAACCAAAGCCCTTTAAAAAGCCTGGTACTTGTTCACTTAAGCATATTCTCAAATATCCTTTCCGACTTCCAAAAACTCTGAATCAGAGGCTGGAGATGCTTCTGCTCAACCACAAAAGAAAAGAAAAACCTTACCATTCGCTCGGCTTCTTACTAATGAAGAATCGTTACAAGAATTAAAAGAAGCTGATGAATTAGCAAAAAAGAAGGTTGAAGCCGCAAAACAAAAAAAAGAAGAGGCTACTCGTAAAAAGGAAGCAAAAAAACAAAATGGTAAAAAAAAGATTAATAATAAATCTGTAAATACCGATCTTAATAATTTTAGATTCTGATTGGCTATTTATTAATATATTTAATCCGTCGATCCGCCACTTTACCCTCTCGACAATCAGAGTTACTACGCACTAATAAAAGTTGGGCAAACACAAGTCGACTTGATTTTTTTATTTATTTTAGAATTAAATAGATATATGATTATATTATATTACAATAAAAATTGTAATTTTAATATTTTTTAATATAGTTTTACTATCAGTGAATTTTGATAAAATTTAAATTCGCCAAAATACCTCCCTCTACTTTATGAGTAGCAAGATTGGATGTTTTAGGTATTTTTACACCATATCCATATTATACGGTAATTCATAAATTTACGTTCCTGGTTTCGCGTGACAGCGTCGCGCAGCTACCTTATATAATAAGATAAAGTGAAGTGATTTTTTTTTTTTAGAGGGATACTAGTTCGTGAAATGTTATAATATCTGTGGCTCAGTCTCTTTCACAGCCATACGTATCGATATGCATGATTTTTTTTTGTTAGCCATACTAGGAAAATAATTAATCAGATTATCGATATCTTTTCTAGATTTAAATATATCGTGCAGGGGTGAGAAACGGGGCTTGACCATAAATGTATACTTACCCGGGCAATTGGTTCAAATCCAGTAATCTTAAATTCGATCGACATTAATTTTCACTCGGATAAATTTTCAACCTTCTCTAGAAAGATCAAAAATAAAAAGTACGGATTGTGTGACATATCTCTTAACCTTTATAACGTACGTATGATCTACTATCTATAAGACTTTGACATATTAATAAATGGCATCCAAGTTTCTTGAAAGACTTTCCGATAATTACATTAAACTCCTTGAAAGTGAAGAAGATTATAATGTGATAATTGAAGCAGGCAATTCTTTAGACGCTAAGGAATTTAGAGCACACTCCATTGTTTTGAAGTATAGATCTACATATTTTTGTAATGAATTGGAAAATGCTACTAAAAAAAAGAATAATATTACAAGAATTAGATTAAAACCACATATTTCTGTTCAACAATTCGAAATTATTATTAAGTAAGTCCTGAGATATTTTTATTTGTAATTTATCTTACAAAAATAACCAACTTTTATTAAACTTTATTAAACTTTATTAAGGTTTATATATGGAGGAGTAGTCTCTTTAGGGAATCTTGATGAATCATTCATTTTTGACCTTATGTTAGTTGCTTATGAATTACTTCTCGATGAATTGGTACATCACCTTGAAACCAATTTGATTAAATTTAAAGATCATTGGCTACGTCTACATTTTGCAAAGATTTATAAATTAAGCTTTCAGAATAACAATTTATTGGAATTACAAAAATGGTGTACTAGCACTATAGCAAAATATCCGAATCATATTTTTGATTCTGATGATTTTACTTCTCTTCAAGAAAATGCACTTGTTTCACTTATTAAACGTGATGATTTACAAGCAGACGAGATAAAGATTTGGAATCGTGTTATTAAATGGGGAATTGCTCAAAATCCGGAATTATCTCCCGTACCTGAAAATTGGACTCGAAAAGATTTTATGATTTTGAAGACTACTTTAAAAAATTGTTTACTCCATATTCGTTATTTTCAAATTCCTGGTGACGAAATTATGAAATACGTTTTACCGTATAAAGATCTTCTAGAAACAAATCTTTGGGAAGATATTATTAGAAAATTTATGGCACCTAATCAACATATATCTTCAATAATTTTACCACCTCGGATTAGTTTAGAACGAAAATTACCATCTAGATTAACAGAACAATTTTCGAAAATTATTACCAAAGAACATGCAGCTGAAATTGCTTCATGGATTGATAAAAGAGATATTCAATATAATTCAACAAACAATCCATATGATTTTGATTTACTTTTTCGTGGAAGTAGAGATGGTTTCACTAATGTTACGTTTTGGAATTTATGTGATAGGAAAGCAAACACAATTATAATCATGAAAGTTAGGGGTACTGATGAAATTCTTGGTGGATATAATCCTATTGAATGGAATCAATCATATTATGGGCATAAAAGATGTGATGAATGCTTTATTTTTTCGTTGAAAAATGGTAACATTCCAAATTCTATTTTAAGTCGTGTAAAATATCCAGAATGTGCAATCTATTGTGCACCAAATTATGGTCCACTATTCGGTAACGGTACTGATCTTGGGATGAACAGTCAATATAATATAGGTCAACAATATTTTAGTTGGATTAAGTCATATGAAAAACCAATTCGAAATTCAAATTCATATTTTTCAGTAGATGAATTTGAGGTATTTCAAATTAAAAAGTAATCAATTTATTCTCGTTTGCTTAAACTGTTTCTTTTAGTATATTGACAAAGTATCGATGGTTATACGAATTAAAAATTGGTTTTAAATAGAAAGAGCAGTAAATTTTATAGCATAAGAGATTTGTAGTTATTTTATTTTTTAAGAATATTATTTTATTGTTACGTATTTGTCTTATTTGTTATCGTTATGATTATGATATCAACAATAAATTATGGCTTTTTGCGAATACAAATTATTCATTAATGTTATTTAACCTATAAAATTTACAAATTTACAGGTTATTCCGAACTTGAGCTTACATACAATAAAAAGTTGTTAACAGTTATTAAAATAGAGGTCCGCAGAATTTACTATAGGCTATCATCGGAATAATGCCAAGTTTAAAGAATCTTTTTAGCTTACTGCAAATTATTAATATAAGTAAAAATTTAAAATGAATTATAAGAATCATTAATGAATCTATATATTATCAAAGAATGTAATATTCTGCTTTACTTATTATTTCAACCACCAATAATAGGCTACATTCAATAAAAGTGACCAAGGTGGCAAAAATAAATTCTGTGAAAAGTTTTTTTTATTTAATAAAAGTTTATAATTAAATAATAGGAAATCTAAATTTTAAAAATCTATACTAAACTATTTTTTTTAAACAATTTGTATATTGGTCCATTTTTTTTCTAGTACTTAATCCTCTTGTTCATCATTTTTATCCTGAGTCCAAATAAAATCAACTTCTTCAATATCATCTTCATCCTCAGCATCTTTATCTTTAAAATGAAACCCATAAGCATCCAACCATCTTGAACCTAATTCATCTGATTTCTCATTCCATGTTTTTGTAAGTTCTTCTTCATCTAAGAAACATATATACCTTACACGTAACTTGTCATTAAATAAAGTATCAAAGATATTTGTTTTAGAAGTAAGAGAAGATCCCTCGAGGACTGCATAATCATAAATTAATTCTTTTTGAAGTAAGAGCACACCGTGTCTACTGTCTCTTTCCGCATTTGAGAATGCGTTACTTTATTTGTGAAAAAATTATCAATAAAAATTTAATAAAAATTAAAAATAATTATAGGTAAAAAAAAAAAAAAAAGGTAAATTATACATACCCCATAAATGAAATAATTATATTTGACAATATCATAACAAAAAGAAAGCCACCAATAATATTAATAACAACAAGGGGCCAAAAATCCCAAGTATCCAATGGAATTGAATCCCAATTATATACAGCAACTATAGCACTAAGCAGATTCGAAAATGGATTATCAGGTATTTCTCCAACCATATTATAAACTGATTCATTCGAATTTGTGCCCACAACGTCATAACTATCTGGTGCTTGGCTTAATGATATGTATGATGGAAACCCAAGAAGAATAAATCTGTATTAAATTATTTTTAAAATACATTAGATAATGTTTTGATAAATACGATTAAAATAAATAAATACGATTAATAAATACGATTAATAAGATTAATAAATACGATTAATAAGATTAATAAATTCGATTAATAAATAACGAAACACTTACAGAGAATGTCCCTAAGTAATATATATATATATATATATATTAATTATATAATTTAATTTTAATAATTTTAATGACTTCATTAATTAAAAATTTTAATTACCACAGCAATAATCGATAAAGCATAAAAAATTAAAAATGTTTTAATTGATATTATAATATATAATATTATATTGAGGTAATTGGCAAATCCTAAATAAAAACTCAAATTTATTTAGATTGTTGAAGATTACTTTATTGATCAAAAAGGTATTAGAGTCGTACATACCTGGGAAAATACGCAATAACAAGAACTACGAATAATAAAAGAATTTTTTAATAATTTACTAAATCCACATATTTCATATTATGAATATGTTTACATACCAATTCGCACCAAAGAAATACAATGCTCATAAAGACAATGAATACTGTTACTTGAGTAGTTTCTGCATTTTTAAAGCCATAATCTATACGATAATGACCAAACAAAAAATAAAAGGAGAGGATAACAGGTAAAAAAATAGCAATATTATCCATCCAGTTAAAAGCATCTAGTATATATTTTTTCTTATGAAATAATAATTGAAAAAATTCAATTATAAAATGATAGTAAGCCAAATAATAAAATAGCATCATAACTAAGATCATTGGGAAATGAAAGAACCCAGTGACCTCGAGATGAGCAATAAATGCCCAGGAAAGAATCGAATATGAAAAAAGGTATACAATATAAATTTGTAAAGTATGGTGCCAATGAGATTTAGAAGAATACCACATCCAATTCATAACGGCTTCCATTGAAGGGTTATTATAAAATTGATCTGTATCTTCCATATAATGTAAAATTCTGATAAAAGGGCTATAATTTTCCTTTTTAATAGATGAACATTTTCCAGGTAAGAAAAGTCTTGAAAGTGTTTGTTTAACCTTATCTTTTGGATCCAAAAATTCTCTATTCGTTGAGAAATCAATCATAGGTACCATTCTAATATAAGGAATTTCATCATCACTAAAATTTTTTTTAAAAAAATAAAATTATTAAATACGTACTATTTTTATTTACCAATTTTTATTTTAAATTAAAAATAGAATGCTACCTAATCTTAACAAGTTCAAATTCTTTTTGGTGAGGAATAAGTTGTGTTATAGGTATATAAACTTTTAAAGAATTTTCGGAATGTTTCTCAATCTTATGAAACTTCATACTAGACAAATCAAGCTCTTTTCTACCAAAGCAAGGCTTGTAATAAAATTCTTGAGCATACCACCCTGAAATTATATTGAATAAATTACTTGTTATAAAATCTATAAAATTGAATTTGAAATTTGAAATTTGGCAAATGTTAATAACAAACCAAACTTCCTATCATATAATTCTGATATGATTTCGGACACAACATTCATCCATCCAATGTTTTCCATTGCGTTATTGGAATAATATTCTAGGAAAAATGTTAGCAATGTCACGTCGGTATTCGTATCTGAACATATAATAAAAATATTTAAAGAAATATATATTTATGTTATATATGTTAATATATTCCATAACTTTCATATATACATACGTATTATATGCATATTTCGATCTTTGAATGACTAACCTTCATCAGGTAACATCCCCAACTCTTCCTTCTTCAATGGAACTAGCCATGAATGGAGAGGACGCTCTTTTTTATTTTTATTATTTTTTGAGGAATATTTCGAAATAATGCTTCTTAATTTAGTTCTGATATCATTTTCTTTATCATTTGAGACCGTAGAAAGAATTTGTAAAATACATTTTTCGGATTCGTCACTCGATCCATTTTTTTTATTAAACAAGATACGAGTTATAAGTATATAATCTTTTAGCTTAATAAATGATATCATTAGCTCATGACGAAAATCTATTAATCTCCAAGGATTCGGATACAAAGTAATAAACCTTATTATAATATTTTTAGTTTGTTGTACTAATTCATTAAATGTTATACGCTTGCCACTAACTGCAAGATTAACGGATTTACTTTGACTATCTAAATATACAAGTGCTTTAATCGCATCCATTACTACTTGGATAGTGTCATCCTCATGTTCTATTTTTATTCGAATTTCTTTTTCTTTTCCTTCTTCTTCTAATTTGCTAATTGAAAGATCAAATTTTTTTACACCATATCTAATTTTATTAACTTTGAACTTTTCATGAGGTTCTTCAGGTGTATCCGGGTTATCATTAATGACGCGTATGAATTCAAGTGTTTTGTAACGCCAAACTTGTATAGTATTGTTTCC
>CAJVPY010002854.1:0-15238 GCA_910591965.1 Dentiscutata erythropus | reverse complement strand
TAAGCTACCTCCAAAAATAAGCTACCCCCTCTTTTCTTGGAGAAGAAATATAAGAAAAATCTTTATTCCGAAAATAAGCTATCTCTGATAATTTTTTAAAATCTAGAAGTAGCTTATATATATAAAAGTCAAAATTCTATTAAGTAAATAGATGAAAGTCACTTAATAGGGGTTGTTCAGAATATAAAAATACACATATCCTGAAAGTTTGAAGCAAATCAAAGAACTTTTTACTAAGATGTTTTTGCATTTTACATTCAAACATAAAATGCAAAAACATCTTAGTAAAAAGTTCTCCGATTTGCTTCAAACTTTTAGGATATGTGTATTTTTACGTCCTGAACAATCTCTATTAAGTGACTTTCATAGATTTACTTAATAGAATTTTGACTTTTATATATAGAAACTACTTCTGGATTTTGAAAAATTATCAGGGGTAGCTTATTTTCGGAATTACAAATTTTTCTATATTTCTTCTCCAAGAAAAAAGGGGGTAGCTTATTTTCGGAGGTGGCTTATTTTCAGCAATATATGGTAGTCTCTTTAGCTAGTCTCTTTGGTTAGTCTCATTAGCTAGTATCTTTGATAAGTCTCTTTGACTAGTATCTTTAACAAGTCTCTTTGACTAGTATCTTTGACAAGTCTCTTTGACAAGTCTCTTTAACAAGTTTCTTTAATACAATAGTACAATAATACAAACTATAATTAGTAATTAATTAGAATTGTAAAAGATATATAAACCTAGCCTTTTTGTCTAAGGCTTGGGTAGATTTTTGTCTAAGATTTGGTCTTAGATTTTGTCTTAGACTTAGTGGTCTCCTGTACTTTCTTCTTTTTATCTAATAAACTGATATTATCTTGTGAAATACTTACTTTATATATGTTTTATATTCTGTCATCTTTTTTTATAGTGGAATTATTGTCTTTTTATTGTCTTTTTATTTTTAGTTTCTTTATATTTTTCTTTATTTATTTCTATTAGTTTATACATATACACTTGATATATTTTTTTTACTTTACCTTTATTTTAGCTCTTTTAATTTTATCTTTAGTATTTATTTTATATTATTTATATTTCTTACCCTCTTGACACTAAGTCAAGTAATATAGTTTACTGCTACCAAAGTCTACTATATTACAATATATTCTTTTTTTTTTTTTTTTTTTTTTTATACTTCAGCTAAGTCTTGCCGTGACCAACTATCCCTACTACCCACCCCTCTACAGAGGGGCGACTACAAATCAAGTATTTCTACCATTATGAGTATATTCGGAATAGGCCCGACTCTACCTGGTTGCCTATTTAGGTACCTAGAACCGACCACCTGCACCATTCTCCGAAGAGATCAGATCACCTTATTACTGTACTAAACTTTCACTAGCCAATCCAGTGTTACCACGAGTTCTTGTACAGTAGTATCTTTATTAAACTTGGCCTCATATTACGTTTCATGACTTCGGTTATTCCAAATCGGGGTTCTAACACGCCTCGCTTCACAGCCACAACTTCTCAGAATACGTCTATTTATAGATATCCCGGGTTCCCTATACCCCACGGTGTTTCACTTCCATTTTCAAATTTTCATTAATTTGCCGTTGGGAGGAATTGAACTGGCAACTATTCAATTTGCAACCTGGGAGCATAACCGCTATGCTATCGACCCACAGGTCATTACAATATATTCCAAACTGCAGTATAGCCTTAAAAAATTATACAGATATTGAACACCACTAGTGTTTTGTAGTAATTTTTTATTAAAGTTACGTATACAGTTGTACCTCTTTATAATCACACTTTTGGAACCATAGGAACTTTTTTTAAAAAAATGTTCTTGTAAAGAGGTGTGCTTATATAGAGGTCTTTTGTTATATATTAGATAGTAATTGGGCGAAGATATAGGTGTGATTATAAAAAGGTTTTTATATGATGTGATTATATAGGGGGTGATTATAAAGAGGTATGACTGTACATGTATAATCTAATAAAATAATATTTTTTAATAATATATATTGTTTTTGTATAGTTATCTACGTATTATAATTAATAAATAACTAAATCTAGTAATTAATTAATAACTATATACTGTATATTAAAGCAATAATTATACGTACGTATTCAATCAAAATTAGGCCATGCAAAATTAATTGATTCAGTAATTGGTTTTCCATAACCAAAATTTGATGTCTTAATAACTGGGTGGATTTAACCATTTTTTTTATACGTATAATTTTTATAAAAAAAAAAAAAGCCGACTGACCCAAAAGTTTCATGTTATGAAAACCAATTAATTAAATTTGCATGGCCTTATAAAAAACATAAATAAAAAATACGTATTAAAAAGATAGTATTAGTCTCTAATCTAAAGTAACTAACCCAATGTTAATAAAAAAACGTTCTGTTACGTGATCGCCCTGCTTTAAGGATCCCCTACGTATACGTATCAAGAAATTTATTAATAGACTAACATTTCCTAAAATGTACAAGGCCAATTTTACACTAATATTATGAATTGATCGTAACACTACGTAGTAATTATATTTTAAACGGGTAGGTGATTGGTCACTGGAACGGAAGTTCCAATGATAAACTATTCATTAGAAGCAATAATGCTTAATTATGCTTCCAGTTCCATCCGGTTAAGACCAGTGCAGTGGACAACACTGTACTAATTAATAAAAATATACACAGTATATACGTGTTCGTTTAATACTGACATTTACAAGATAATGCAAATGCGTAATTATGCCGGCACTTTGGGTAAATTTTTACACAAACAAGCAAGCAACGAATAAAATCACTACACCCATGCGATGCATATATACATCAATTTTTTAGTTCAATTATCGCTATCACTAATAATTTCAAATAAAAACAGATCTCTTACTAATTGTATTCAAAAAAAAAAAAATTATAATTTTCTATTGCTTGTTAAATTATAAAAAAAATGTGTAAAATATCATCCACGTATAAAATTTTGTAATGAAATATTGTTGGCAATATTTATAAATGTGTGATAATTTCTATATCATACACGAATAAGTAATAAATATAAATGTAAATATATTATATATTACTTTCAAATATTTAATTTCCTTCATTAGTTCATTTCCTTCATTTACCCCCCTTCCAATATATATTTTACAAGGTCAAAGACAACTTTAACTAAATCCGTTTGCTTCAACAGGCATATCATATACTTTTGGACTCAATGCTTTCCAATTTTCGTAAAGCTGTTGTGAATATTTGATTTGATCGTTTACGAAATTCTGATATAAATGCGAGATGAAAGTGGAGCTTTTATGGAACAGGGTTAATTCGGAAAATAGGCAATAACGCATGAAGGTTTTTCGCATTCGTTGGTGTTTAATATCTTCTTGATCCTTTAAATCAACAATCATATATAAGATTAATTGAATTCATAGAAAATCGCTGGTGTATAAAAAAAAAGCCAAAAATAGTTACTTTTTGAATTGAAGCATTTAATTTTTCTACTTCCGGATCATTGTCAGACAGTTGTGTAAGACGAGCTGTATTAGATATTATTCGGGTATTGAGGGAATCGATTGTATTTACGGCTAACCGATCCTTTCGTTCAAAGGTTTCCTGAATCAAGGGTATATGATAAATTAACTATTCATCGACAATTATTCATCAGCACTAGTACAATTAAGGATAAAGCTTACTCTAAAGGAAACAAGAAGATCACGTTGACGTTTTAAATTTTCCAAAACGGATTCAAGCGTTGCTGCAGACTTTATTTAGAAATAAAGCATTAATTTAGATTATTTCTACTAAAAATTCAAATAACACTTTGTCACAAGTGGCTCACCGCATTTTCCATGATAGTACTTGTTGTTTGAAAATGACTTGATACATGCTCTAACCCTTGCACTACTTGTGAACAATTATAACAATCTTCGATATAGCAACCTTTTTCTTTTTCTATCAAAGAGCTATTAAAGATAACTAATTAAAATTTAATAATAAGAGTATACACTTTTCAATTATATATTAACATACTTTAAGGCCAAGCGATATCGCATATAATCAATTGCCATGCCTTTGAAGTAAGGGATTATTGAAAAAAAAGAAATTAAGTTAAATTATAATGAATATGCCCAAATAATGGAAAATCCACACGTAAAGTGAACTTTATTATATGATATTATATTATATTCAGAGTTGGCACGGACCGTCAATGGTTAAGCTTGACCAAACCAGTTTGACCAGTTGGTCAAAGAGTTTAGTATTGGTCAAATTAGTCAAAGGTTATTTAAATATATATATAGTATATATATGCATATATATTTATATATATATTTACTTTATAAATTTATTTATTTAATAGACTAGGTCATTTGACCAGACCAGTTTGACCAGTGATTTGACCAACCCTGATTATATTGTTAAACACAAACCTTCTTGACGACGGGCGATACGTTCCATTATATTGCACATATTTCTGTAATGTTCAACAGTGTCATCTAATTTCTTTACAACTTTATCTAACCTTTTATCTAAATCTTCAGGTATACGCCGTTCCATTTCAGGTGTAACCTGTCTTTTAAGGTATTCTTCTTCTAGATCTGGTGAATTTGTTCTACGCCACACTGCTATTTCCTAATTTAATAATGTATATATGTATATATACCACATAAAAATTGAATTTATAATTTGAAGAGAAATCTAGTGAACTTACCATTTGTTCTGTAAGGAACATTTCTACCAATTGATCATCTTTTAAGACTGGATGTTTTACAATAAAATTCAAAAAACGTGCCAACCCCTTCCGCCGTTTTTCCAAAAAAGATTCATCAACTGTGAAATAAAATCCGTTAACTAGATCAAACAAATATCGGATTACTCTAAAATCCGATTTTTTAATAGCTGTATTTATAATTAATAATCAATTAGGAAATTTACCTCCAATCTTCTTTGGTGGAAGATCGGGCAAGATACGGTAAGGATATTTCTTTACCAAGCATTCCATTAGCCACCAAAAATCACTATATCTTCTTATAACTTTCGTTTGATGTCGCTTGAAACAGTATATCACGTGATAAATAAGATAGTTGACTTTTAATTAATGAATTGTTATTATATTTTTATTTACCTGTGATTCGAGAATATAATTGACATGTTTAAACAGAAATCCATCTTTTTCCGGCGCAATCTTTACTGTAATGAGGTCCGCGTCCAAAAACCACTGGAATTCGTCTTCGTTAGGCATTGTAGTAATAATTGCTGGTGCACCAGCGTTATTATTTATAGGGAAATTTGGTTGTGAAGAGTATGAAGGATTTGACGAATGTGCAGAAGGCATAGCCCATGGGTCATCTGCTTGTAGAGGCATTGATGTAGGACGTGAAGCAGAAAAGGAATTCAAATCTCGATTGAAATTAAGGTTCTCTAAATTTGTCAAAATTGGCTCAGGAAGATCTGCACCAAAAAAAAAATACATATATTAAATTATAGAAATTAAAAACAGAGAACCAGAACTAATTTAAACCTACCATTCTTTCTCTCAATTAATGTCTCAATTGAAACATCTTAAAAATTTAATTATAATGGCTTCTTAATTAAGATAAATAAAAATTACAAATAATACTACTAAACATAGCTTTAAATTTATTTACCCATATTCTTTTGAGCTAGCGCCACTAATGCGAGAGCTACATTAAATTCACCGCGATTAACACGAACGCTATTTGCCGCAGCAGCCAAGTTTATAATCTTAAAATAGATCATTATCAATAAATCTAATTTGCATACATCATAATATCATGTAATACGTACTTTTTCAATGGTCGCGTGAGGTAATCCACTAATGCTCAAAATCTTAGTCAAGGCAGAAATAGGAACCGTCCCTGCGACCGGTGAAGCTTGCGCAAAAGCAGAATTATACACGTCAGGTAATAGGACATCGGCTAAACATGATATATATATTAGCACTAGCATAATTTATTGTTTAATAAAAAAAAAAAACCACACCCAAAATACGTGTAGTTGAAAAATCAAGCTGAGGAGGATCCCATGGATTAATGTTATTTAAAGAATCTGTAGTAAATGAAGCTGATTGACTAACTTCAGGAATTTCTGGGCTTGCTGATTGGAACTGTGAAGGTTCAAAGAAAGAGGTGGACAATGCATCTTCTTCCAACATAATGTTCAAATTATTCAAAAATTTGATTGTGGGAAAAAAATTTTTGTAAAAATTTTATAGTTTAAACTGAGTACAGCATATAAGGCCATTTAAAGCTTTAGCAAATCCATATATATATTCCATATGAAAGAATTTTACATACGTTATCACACAAGTATCATTTATTTTATTTAATAGAATTGGTGTGACACTCAGAATTTTATTACTTCTATCGAGTACTAATAAGGGTGTATACAATTAATATGCTAACTATATAAAAGACGCTTGCATATACATTAAAAAAAAACCCCCATCATACGTAGGTAATAACGACTTTAAAATACATTCTGCTGATTATCTACTATGAACCGAGACGCCAATGTACATCACATACGTACGTACATTTGCTTCAAAGCACACCGCCATTCACTTTATCAATGACAAAAAAAAATTCCAAAAATTGGTAAAATAATCCAGATTATAACAGCATTGTCCCAGTTCAGTTATGCCTCATTACTGGTATAAAGCTCTCTGGACACGAACGTGAAAGTCATCGCACAATGCATAAGGTTATTTTGTGCAAGTATGAATTTATGGGATTATCGAAATAAATGCAAACTTTTCACGTGATTCTAATGGCTATATAATCCCAGGTTTCTTTATCATAAAACTAAGACTGGGTAATGGGCTACCAGACATCATAGGCACATACGATGACGGAATCCTGGTTTTGATTCTAATAAGGATAACGATATTAGGGTTCCTTACTAAAAAATGACACCATCCAATGATCCAATTGAATATTTTTTGTAAGCCCTATGAAATAAAAAAAAGTCTATTCATATTGGATCTTTAAATGGCTAGCAAATTCAAATTTATTCATAAAATCCACACAGCCCCAAAAGATCACTTTTCCTATAAAGCCCAAATTTCTCGAGATATAATTAAACGAAAAGATTACCGTATAACCCAAAAATAACGACCTATAAGCGTTATTTCAAGACGCATTCCCGATCACAAGATCACGAGTTTATTGTTACTAATTATATAAGGCAAGGCGCATTATTTCGGAGGCGTCATTTATAACAAATATCGATATGAGATACAATTTTCGAAATAACGCTCACGAACGTTATTTCGCGGTTATACAGTAATCTTTCGGGAAAAAACAAACCCACTAAACACTAATGAATCGAATTCGTTACCTTATGGGGTCCATGGATTGGAATATAATAAAGAAATTGCAAATAACATAATTCAATAGGAATCCTCATCGGTGCATTTTTCATTTATTAGTTTTTTCCTGACATTTTTTGTTTATTCATGTATTTTTTTTTCATTTTCTTCGACACGTTTTTGTTAGCTTCGAGGCAGCTGGATAAACATCAAATTCAGGTAAACATTGGCTTCAAGGTCGGGCAATCGTTAGTTGGCTTCAGCGTTGATTATGGCTTTAAATATATTTGCATCAAAATTTAATAAAAAAATTAAAAAGATTCGTAATAAAAAAACCTAACTGTCACCGACGATATGACACGAATTAGATTGTGTAACAAATTCAAAACAAAAAATGTTAGGGTCTGGGTTATAGTTGAGTTAGGGTCGGGTATGGACATAGTACAAATAAATTTCACAAGAAATTCAGAACACAAAAAAGCAGTTTTTCATAGTATAAATTTTGATCGCGATTTTTTTTAAAAAAAAATTTTTCGTTTGACGTTACACGAACGTTAAACCTGATCCGGCGATATGATTGGTCCGTGACTGTGTCACCGTTTCACTGGCCGTGACAAATAGATTCACCCAATAAAAATCCATAATTAAAAAACAGTTAAATTTCATAATTTACATGAAAACAGCCAATCAAAATGTTAAGGAAGGATCGGCCTACGAAGCCAGATCAGCTGTGATCTGCAACTCCGGTATTTTCTTTGACATAAGGGTACCCCAATCCAATTAGCCTTTGGCAAATTATATGCGCACACCCTAAAAGATAAAACCCACATGAAACAATTGAAAATAATATATAATTGAATGTCACAGAAAAGCGGGTCACTTATTTACCTCGCTCTCCTCATCAATAGCTTCTTTATCCACCCTCACGTACCAACTTGGCACCCATCCACGCTCATTATTTATTTCACAATACAACCAATAATCTTGTCTTTTATAAATGCGAAGTATATCGTCCTTTTTCACACTAAGTTCTTCATCTGTATTTCTCTTATAATCAATTAAGGCTACTCCCCTGCCCACATACGGGCTGTCACTATCCATCATATCGCCTCCATTAACACTAGTTTCAAGTAAGAAATTTGCGGGTACCCAACC
Organism: Dentiscutata erythropus; assembly: GCA_910591965.1. Taxonomy (NCBI): domain Eukaryota; kingdom Fungi; phylum Glomeromycota; class Glomeromycetes; order Diversisporales; family Gigasporaceae; genus Dentiscutata; species Dentiscutata erythropus. Next base: position 6,764 of record CAJVPY010002854.1, on the reverse strand, counting down.
TGTCTGTCCGTCTCTCTCAACGAAACACCACCCTCCTGATCTACTCCTAATTTTAAAAATATCTCCAACTACCACATTAAGTTCATCATCAAGTTCTGCAACATAAGGATATATTGCAACGGCAGTTCCATTACCTTCTACTAATGTTTCTTCTGATATTCGTTCTTCTTCTGTTAACTCATAATCGGGCGGTGATTCTTGGCCAGAGTTTGGAGATTCATTAGGTGCTGGCGGTAATTCTTTATTCAAGAACTGTGTTGTACGTCGTTTCTTATTTGATTTCAATAAGCTAATGATTTCTTCCGCTGTTGCAACAGGTGACTTAATCTCTTTAATATTCTTCAACATAAATACCGGGTTCTCACGTTCCTCCTTTAATTTCTGGAACAACAATAGGGGCTTTTCATCATAACTCAAACAACGTTCCATTAAATGTTCTGTAAAAGAGATGCCACTATTATTATTAAAATGTTATATTTTGAAATCGTTATAAAAAAACCATTCGTTTTTACTACCTGGACTGCCAAAGCGAATAAACAATGCATACTGACGCCAATCATCTGTAATTTTATATTTCTTTAGCGCGGCAGGTAATACTTTGTAACATGGGTCTTCGAGTGATACACGAAAACTTTTATACGATTGATTTCCAAAGAATAGATTTGCTTCTTTGATAACTGGAGTTTGGTGATAGCTCGCACTTGGTCTCGACTAAAAACCTGATCCCGATTAGCATTCTGTTAAACTAATTCTAATAGTACTTTGATCAAAATGCCATAAAAAGTCCCTTACATCAGATTCATTGTTGTAATGACGACGACTGTTACCACTATCATGCGGGGAATGAGGTGAAGGTGGGGCGCTCGAACCATCAGATGAGTATGTGGGTGATTTTGAAAAATTGGTAACACTTATCCCGGGAACTTGTACTGAAAGGTTAGTTCTTGAAGTACTCGGCGTACTCGGAATGTCAGTGCTATTTCGTTCTGGCTCGGGCAAAGGCTATTAATAGTCGTTTTTTTTATATAATAAAAATTAAAGAATGCTCATTAAAATTAATTATATGTGGTTAAGTCAATAGAAACGCACCAAATTTTTCAATGAAAATTTTTTTGAACAAAAGCTTAAGCAAATTTTTTTTAAATTAATTTAAAAAATTTTTTATTAAATTCGATTAAGCCATTATTGAGTTATTTTTGCTTAAATTTTAAAAAAAAATTAGAAAAAGTTTGGTGCATTTATACTGACTCACTCCATATATATAACAACCATTCATTAAGAACCTTATTTTCTTTCGCCATTTTCAAAACCGGTATCATCTCTTCACGTAATTTTGTCAATTCAGATGTTAGCCTATGTACATCTTTCGTTAAACGCGAAAGTAAGGCATCTAATTTTATAAAAAAATGTTAATAAGATCAGGTAATTTTTTAATAATTATTAACATACTCACCTCTTTCTTGAATTGCGCCTTCGATCTTACGAAGGTCTGGAATGCCATTCGTAACGTTCATTGCCTAAAGCAGATAACATTAACAAAATTTCAAGGCAATGAAATACTAATGAACACATACATACACTTTCAAATTCTGCCGCTAAAATATGAGGAAAGCGATTTGTGAATAACTAAGTCTATTTATTACTTAATGAAGATATAGAGGTACTCGACTTACAAGGAGGAACATATTGGCCTAACTCAATGGGTACGTTATGTTGTATTTTTAGGTTGTAAATGGCTTTTAATATAGAAACTCTGTGACCAACTGACCGAACACCAAGGTCTTTGAGTGCCTCATGGTCTAAAAGAACCAGGATCTCTCCAATTATGCCCTGTTCTATAATATAAAATTAGAAATGATAATGTAATTTAATCAGAGATATAAGCTATAAGACAGATGCTTTCAAACCTACCTTTTATCTGCGATTCATAATTTGGAAAGCCAAGAGAAGCAAACCAGGCATGAACTTTGTTTACATCCCACTTAGTGACGGTTTCACCTTGCCGGTCCATAGGTATAAGTGTTTGACGTATAAAAGGTGGCTTTGTTCAAATTAAAATGAAAGTAAGGTTTTATAATTCAACAATTTTCCTGGAGTTTGAAAAAACATGGGTTCAAATAAAAGAATACGTCGAGCGTGTGACATCCTGTATTACTAACTAACGATCCTTGTAAATTACATTTGTACAATGCACTGTTTCGAATTCGGCATATAACACTATAATAATTTTGCTTAGGTCTTGGCGGCCAACATAATCATATGACAATATATACAGTACTTTTAAATACCAGATACAGTATAGTTAGTATGTACGTATACGTAGATGCCAATTTTTAGCTAACTTAATACGTACGTACAATTTTAAATTTTATTAATAAATTTTAACATTTGCTAATAAATTTAAATTTTGTTATGTTTTTTATATATAAACGCCAAAATTTTAAATTATACGTACAATAATACTATATTGAATTTAAATTAAGAAAAAATGTATGTACCGCACCATGCGACAATTATATAACGCTTTGTAAGGACAGGTGTAACGTAAGATCAAAACAATTAAAAAATAAATCTCTTTACTTTTTTAATTAGGGTTAGAGCATGTTCGGTTTTGGAATTGTAGTGGGCATAGTTTATATCAAAATTTTGCAAGAAATTTTTTTTGTTAGAATATGGAGAGCTGTTTCCTATGCAAAATTTTGATATATTGGTGCTTTTTAAAAAATTACAGTTTTTTTGCATTTTTTATGTTACACCTAGTTCTGAAATTTGATTGGTTGGGCGATAAATAAGAGTATCGCACTGTGCGATATTTAGATAACTTCTTAAATTAATTTAACTTTTTAAAAACAAAAATTTAAAAAATATTGGCAAATTTGCAAATTATTTCAAAAATTTTAATACTGTATACTAACAACTATACTGTATACTGTAATATTGTTATATTGGCATATTTTGGTATATTTTTTTTTTTTTTTTTTTTTTAATTCTTTGACAGTCTTGTCGGTGCTCAAATACAAATTATATTACTATTAGACTAAAAACAAAGTTTTAAAATTTTTAATAATATCTAATTAAAAATTGCAAACTCGGCATCACCTGGCTACATCATGTGCACCTAGATGTGACTTGTCGCACCAATCCACATGTGAGTTGGAAAACCTTGTTAGCTCTATCAAGAACTAAACCAAAATAGGGTTGATCCATTCTCAACCCATTCAATAACACCTTTCTCAAATAACTGCAAAACCTCTGCTTCTTTCTCATTACTTATTGACTTAACTGCATTATTTGTCCTATCTTTGCTTTTGTTTTTTTCAACTCTTGATATTGAACTTTTAATGGTAATGACACCCTCATTGACAAGACTTTTCTGGTTACTTCTCTTCATTGCTATATCTATCCCAACTTCTTTTTCCCACTCAGCGACTGCGTTACATCTAATTCGCCAAATTTCATCAAGAAAACTACTTTCTACAAGTGCTGTATAACTACTAAGTGCTAGGTTTACAATCTTCTTAGATAGCTCCAAGTCTAGCAACTCTGCCACTGCATTATCGAGTATGAGTCCTCTAATATAGTCTCTTCTCTGCTTAAACTTCTTTTCAGTTGTATCACCGCCAATCAATAGACCAAACCTCTCAACCGGTATTGTCTGTTTATATGCACAATCTAACTTCTTCCATGCAAGTAAGCATGCAACCTCCTCTACAATATCTCAGTAACTAATATACCCTGTACACTCTACTAGATGGTCAAAATCCTCTCTTGCACACTTGCAACTTATGCATGTATCATTAAAATATATTTCGGGTTTCCTTCTCTTCAGCATCGTCAAAACTGGTAAGCTGTCGTTAATACATTTAATTTGGAAGGCTATATTTCTGCTAGCCACATGTAACTTGCACCTAATTCCAGTTGCTTTCTTGTTTTGATGCTACAACACCTTCTAGCTATGATTTGAATTTATCTTATTCTTATACGATCTTGTAGCATTCAAGTTATGCTACTTTGCACCGGTTTTAAAACTCATCAACATCTTGACTAGTTTTCTTGTTATAACCTCAACTAGTGTTTTATTAAGATAAACTGAAACTTTTTTTTCTCCAAAGGTAATATCGAGCACCGAGTTAAGCGGGAGCCTTCTTTAGCTAATTGATCTGCTCTTTCATTCCATTTTACCTTATTATGTGCTTTCACTTTGACCAACTGAAAAACTAAACCTTTTGATCTATATATATCTTTAATCTTCACTACTAAACTAGCATTCTGCTTTTTACTCAACACTCTTATATCTGTCAGTGTCGATATGTCTTCAAGGCTTGAAATTGCTGCAGCACTATCTAATTTGACTACAACCTCACTTCTGCACTTGGCTATTAGCACTACTATTGGCACCGCAACTAGCTTAGCCTTTGTTAATGATAGCCATTTACCAAATCTGATTTTTCCCTTCACAAGTACTGTTTCCTCCAAGTTGTCTATCTGTACCCATCCTGCACCCATCCTATAATCTATGCTACTTCTAATCAAAGACCCATCTGTGTAATATATACCACTATCTATATTTCTACTACAACTTTCCTCCACTTGCTGTATTAACAGCGCCTCGAGCTCTTGATCAAAACCCTGCTCTATAATTAAACTTTTTTCGTAAGAGTCCATTACTACTACACTACATACTTCTTTTTTACTTTCTTTTCTCGTCAAAACACCACTCTTTGACTTAAAACCTTTAATCTCTCTTAGCAGCAACGGCACCTTCTCTTCATCATCAATATTTATCTTGGGAATTTCCTCTAAAATCTTGTTCTTTTTCACCCATTGTTGACAAATATTGGTCTCAGCTACTTGACTTAACTTACAATATTTGCACTCTCTCAAAATGCCTTTACTATACGTTGAGATCTCGGGTACTCAATAGTCAACTAACACCTGCGACTTTCTTTTCTTCCTTATTCTACCAACTAATGACTTTGAATTTTCTTTGTTGATGATTACCCACTCACAACGTCTTCGATCATCAGACAACTTCCCTGCCTTTGTTTGCATAAATATCGAATTCTCTTCTGGCAACTTGAAACAATCAATTATCTCTCTACTTTCCATATACCTAATTACCTTCTTCCCTATTATATTAAACCATTTTGTTTTGCGACCTTTCAATGTCTTTGTTCTCAATACACGAAGCTTATTCTATGTTATCATCCTTGTACCTGTTATATCAATCAACTGGTTTATATAGAATAAGTTAAAACTTCTAATACTGCTATAGTAGGCACTATAAATCTTCTCTTCCATTACTTCAACTAATGTTAGACCTGTACTACAAACTTGCTACTTTTTAGTATTAGCACGGATCGATATACCTAACTCATTTGCTTTAACTAAAATTGACTCTGCCAGATTGTTCTTTTAGACCTTTTTGAGATACCAATTTTGAGATTTTGGCCAAATTTCTTTAACTAACCTAGCCAGTGTATACCCCTAATTTAGTCTTATTTGTGTTATCTTCCCTACTTGATCTACTCTATTAAGTCTATTTTGCAAGCATACTAATTGTTTGCTAAATAACTCCTGACTCAAGGATTTACAATGACCTAACCCTTGATGCATCACTATGTAATTGCCTGCTGTCACTGGCAAACCTATCTTGTTTTTAATAAGTCTTACTACTGGCTAGTATATTCTATTTATGCTTGCTTCAGTTATTTTCGTTACCTGTAATATATAAGCTAATTTTGGCACAATACACATATTATTTATATAAATTAGTTAGCTGATAGACAGGCTCTTACACCTTAATGTTCTTGCAAAGTGACTTACGATACTCTTTGCTTTTTTAACTACTAAGGTTTCACGTGGATTAGTACTTATCCAAACTCCCAACAGCCGTGTTAATATTTTTTTCTCTTCAGCCTGTAACTTGTGCCCATCTATCTCAATTCACCTTTCACTCTTTTCCAACTCCGAATTTATTGCTATGAGTTTGGACTTTGCACTATTTATTCGAATATTGTTGAACTTAAAGAACCTCTGTGCTATTTTTATTATTTCTACCACTTGGGCTTTACTTTCTGCAATCCAAGTTGTATCATCAGCGAATGCTACTGCTGCTTGTCTTATTACTTTGATATCTACACTATTTATCTGCAAATCTACTACCTGACTTGAACTAACTTTATACCCCAGTTTCTCATTATCTTGAATCTTTCTTAATAACGGATCATAAAATATCCGCCACACTAGAGGTAAAATCGTCTCCCCTTGTTCAATACCATCATCTGCCTCAAACTCTTCTGTAAGTCCAAACTCAGTAATTATCTTAACTCTTCTTCTGTTAAACAGCTCAATAATAAAACTAATTATCTTGGATGGTAGCTTGATTCTGCATAATGCAGCATGAAGTGTTTTTATTGACACCGAGTTGTACGCCTTCTTCATATCTTGGAGCATCAACCACAACTTTTTTTTGTTCTCATGAGTGTCTTCAACTACCATCTCAACTAAGTTAATTGCCTTCTCTGTTGAGCAACCTGGCAAACCCGCATAATTTGGGCCTCACAATATCTCGTTTTCTACAAAAACTTTAGCCATTCTCTTCATTAATAAGTGGGTGATGCACTTTCTAAATGTCTCTAATAACGCAATTGGCCTAATATTGTAAAGTTGAAAACCCCAGTTTTCGTCTTTTGGAATTGGGTATACTTGTACTAGCTTCCATTTATCTGGAATTCTACTTTCTGCCAAGCACAAACTTGCGA
>CAJVPY010002853.1:0-15240 GCA_910591965.1 Dentiscutata erythropus | reverse complement strand
TTACAGTTATAATGAACTCTCTGTCTTTAAACAAAGTGGCAAAGGGTAATACGGAACTGTATATTCAAAACAGGAAACCGCGAATCAATTTTTGCTACTAAAGAGAATATTATTCAAAAATTTTTAATTAAGAGATTATATTCTTTGTATATTCAAGGATATTATAATCTAATACGGTAAATACGCATGGTTACTTTGTATTCAGCCTAAGAACTTACAAAAACCTATGATCGTTAAATGGATTATATAATATGGTTTACAATTTGCGAATAATGGAGATTAACATGAATATTTAAAATAATTATTCAATATTGAATTGACTGACAAATTGCGAATAGCCCGTAAAATTTCCGACGGTCTTGTATTCTTACACGAAACAGGATTATTCATTAATTTTGAGCAAAGGCTTACGCTGCCAGGATAAATTACGAATTTTGAATTATATTTCTAAATCCAACATTATAATTGTGGATAATAAACTTGCGATATAGAGAATATTTGAAAAAAAATCTTTATTAATTGAACCGATCACTTCACTAACGAGAGTGACAATGTATATAGTATAATTTTTGTAATGCCTATAGGCTATAGAAAAAATTTAGATTGAATTGACTTCATAAAAAGACGTGCTTGTCTTTATTATTATTAAAAATCTTTTAAATTATATACAACTTTTATATTGAGTTTTTTTTTTTTAAAAAAAAAAAATTAGTATAAAAATGTTCATATCAGTATATTAAACAAAATGTAACGTAAATAACCGTAAAAAAAATATATAATTAGTGAAGTAGTGTATATTTGTTAGGGTAAAACTCAATATCTATGATATAATATTTTAAATATCGGCTGGATTTTGAACTGTCAAGATCTTATAGGCATCTAAACGTTACAGTTAAAAAGACGAAATAATTCTTTTTATCGGAATATTGCAAGAATCAGTAGGCATTCCAGGCTTTTTGTCGTATTATGGTTTACGTTTTTAAAGTGTTAATTAAAACCTTGATCTAAATCCATTGCTTTAGTACGTACATCGCTTACACATTATATCTCTAATGATATAAAGAATGTTTGATACAGTATTACACAACAAAGTATGGCACAATAAATATACAAAAAGAAACAACATTTTGTAATGAACAGAGCTTATAAGCGAATTATTATTATTTAAGAATCGATCAGCTGATTTTTGTGAAAATTGGCTTTTTCAATTTTTTCATTATTGATCAGGATCATTATTTCGAACCAGTTAATTTAATCTCAGCCTTCTCCCTCATTGACATTTTCTGTTGGTTCATCCGCCCAATTACCTCCAGAGTCATTTAAAGTAGTAGTTTCAAATAAACCAGTGGCAGTCTCACCATATGAAGAATCAAAGATACTCTCGCCCAAACCGGACTCTTCTACATCTTGTGTATCCCAAGTAGAATCGTCGGTGGTTACCGGATTAGCAGTAGCAATCGTGACAACAGAAGGATTAACATCACCAAGAGTATCAAAGGTACTCTCGGCCCAACCGGACTCTTCTACATCTTGTGTATCCCAAGTTGAATCGCCAGTGGTTACTGGATTAGCATGACAACAGAAGGATTAACACCACCAGGAGCTGTTGTACCAGATGCATCCCAATAAGTAGGAAATTCTTGTTGCTCCCAACTAGTATCCATAAATAGAGGAACACCTTTGTCAGTCAATACGGTAGTAGTCACTACTTCTTTCTCAGTTTCTTCCGAATCACGGTAGAAGAACATATCAACCATAACATCCCATGGAGAGTCTCTTTCAATGGTACCGCGAAGACGAAGCACTTCACGAGCCAACAACCAATAGATTAAACCAATTGAGTGCTTTGCCTTGTTATTGGTGGGAATCACAACATCAACAAAACGAAGAGGAGAATCCGTATCAGCTAATGCAATAACGGGAATGTTAACATAAGATGCCTCCTTGATGGCTTGATGATCAGCCCCCGTATCAGTCACAACAATCAAACGAGGCTCTCGGAAACATCTAGTAAGATAATTCGTAAAAGTTCCAGGAATAAACCGACCAGCAATAGGATGTGCACCGGTGTACGAAGCATATTTCAATACAGCACGATGACCATATGGACGAGCAGAAATTATTACAACATCTGCAGGATTTTCAATGGCAGTAATAATACGGGCAGCGAAAATCAATTTTTCCCATGTCTTGCCAATATTAATTATATGAACTCCTAGAAAAAAAAAAAAGCAAATTGTGCCATAAAATTGACGAATAAAAAATAAACAAATGCAATTGATGACTTTATTAATAGATTTTTTTTTTTTAAAAAAAAAAAAAAGATTACCGTCAGTACGACGCTTAAAAACATAAGGAGTCATTTGAACATTTAAATTTTTGGAACCGATATGACATTGTGCCGACAGGAAGAGTTGAATATCCTCTTCTGTGGCCGATTTCCCAATTTGTATTATGAACCGACAATTTGCAGAAAATAAATCATATTCGAATGCAAAAGTTAAGCATCAATTTGAACCATCGATACTACATATTTTAATAACATAAGTACCGTTCAAAATAGCTGGAAATTTAGACATCACTGTTAAGCTAGAAAGGTCTTGAAAGTGCGGAATTTTATAGGCCAAAAAAAAAAACTGATTTATGACGTCATCTAAGATCTCACACAGAGACCCCATTCACCAGGTATGCTATTCCTCAGGAGTAGTTTTAATAAATAGTGTTTGAAGTACCAAGTAACTATAACCTAAATCTAATAGTTCACCTCTGGTGACTTCTATATTATTATATAAAATATTTTAGTAACCAAATTACCTGCTAAAATTGACGGCTTAAAGGATATTAGTTGACTTCGCTTTAGTGCTACAAATCGAAAATCGCAACTAATCGAAAAGTTTGACAACTAATCGATTGAAAAATTTTTGGCAACTCATAATTATTGTAATAATTACTGACCGAATAGAATGGTAATCTGAAGGGTATTAGATATTAAAATCGAATAAAAATCGAATAATCGAAAAGTTGGCAACTAATCGACTGCAAAATTTTTGGCAATTTGTAGCACTACTTCGCTTTAAACATTTCCAAACAAAATTTTTTTTTTGAAAAAAAATGGATTGATAATATTGACATCGTCACGAAAGCACATTTTTTACAAATTTATTTTTTAGTTTAAATATTCATTATCCGGAAAACAACTTATGATCACGGATGTTCAAACGTACAAAACAGTTCACTGCACAGCATATATCCAAATTACGTATTGTTTACATCTTCAGCTCTTGTTTCTTAGCGTGTTTCACATGAAACATCGTAATATTATTGTCGCAGAGAAATATTTGCTTCCTGTGTTCATATGGTCTACGTACGTATTTGACAGAATTCTGGTAATGGTTTGTTTGTTCGAAAAAATGATTGATTTTTATGAAAATTGAGCCGTAAGAGATTGGTACGTACGTACGTACGTATGTACATATGTGGTTGTCAGGGAAACTGGATAGGCCATTAGCGGACTATTAATAGGCAATAATTTGAACTGCATTTTAGTCGTAACTTGTGCGGTTCACTTAATCGAAACTTCCATTCGAAAAGGTTATTATTCCGAGCTTCTATAAATGGATAAGTCTAGAATCAGAATACGCAAATTACCTAACGTACGTACGTACGTACGTACGTACAGTACATCCCAACACTAACACGTTGTTATTATGGGATATAAAGTACAACAGTAATGGTACAGTGATACAAATTAAGATGGTGTAAAGGTGAAATTCATTAAAAAACAAATGGATAACCATAACCCGACCTTACTGCTAACGCGAAAAGGATTATGTTAGGGTCCATTTTAACTCTAATCCTTAAAAAAAAATGCCAAATTCTACATGCATTACCCATACTTGCGTAGATGCGTACGTACGTACGTTCGTAAATTTGTCCAAACATGTATTACCGTACTTCATTAAACATTAAGACACAAAGAAAATTCAATGCCTTTGTTATGTCGTCATATTGAATCATTGAAGGTTTGATCGTCAGTAAAATTGAATCATTTTCTTTGTATGATTAAGAATTTTTTTTTTTTTGTTCTATTTTTATCCTATTTTTAATTTTTTTTTTAAAAAAAAAACAAATTTAGCAATTTTTGTTATGCTAATAATAGTAGTGAAAATTTAGTTACTTCTCAAATACGTTTATTATACAAATGAATGTTCTTATGTTCTTACATAAACCGATAGCAACAGAAGTTTACGTTGACTTACATTGATATTCAGTATAGATCATCTGACCGTTAACATTAATACATAGAAATGCATCATTTTTGATATCATATTAACGCATATGACCTCATTCGAAACAAAGCACGGAAATTTAAACTACTTATCCTAGACGCAGTTTCATGTAAAAAAAAATAATTTGCACCAATTGTGCACCATTGTACACTATATTACTATATAATTAAATGGTTTTAAAAACTTTTCTAAAGCATTGTCTTGCGGTATGGAGACGAATCACGAATCGTTAAAGATTCCTTGTCCTGTTAACGGTTATAAAGAAATAAACAAATATGGTTATGTTATGTAATACGTATTAATATGTTAACGTTGAAGATTTTGTGTCATTCGTAATTCTTTGTCTATGGTTTAAAATTTTCAGTCGTTTCAATTGATAGTAACAAGAAATGCAAATGAGATCTCCATAAAAAGGGCACTTCTCTTCATTTAGACAATTCACGTCAATTCACATCAATTCACATCATCTTTTAATACCTTTAAACCCAGTTAAAAGGATACTGACGTATCATAAAGTAATAAAGACAAAATCAAGTTCTTAATTATTAAAATGGCGCGGAATAATAACTTGGAACCTATTGATGTATTACGAATTTTAATTATACCGGTTTGTAATCAAATGAATATTGATGAGGAAGAAATTAGAAGAATTTCCGTACTCACTTTAAGAAATCTTACTCCGTTGGGGCGGGATTTTCTTAATAATTTGACTGATAGGGTAAATTCTCATAGGGCCGAATCACAAAGAATAAGCAATGATAGTCTTGAAAATGCAATTTATTACGGATGTGAATTCACCAACTTAGTTGAGTGGATAAATTCTTTTGTTGTCGAACAATTACAAAGTCAAGCTAATCCTGAAAACGAACTTTATCTAGGATATAGCTCTTTTCCCTGATTTCTTGCTAGTACAATAATTATCCTTCTTTCTGATCTATTTTTTTTTTTTTTTTAAACAAGATTTATATTTACAATTAAACTTGTCTAGAATCACCTTGCTTATGCTTAGGTAAATAGGTTTGGTGATAGATATGATTTTAATCAAGAATCAAGTTAATAATAGTAAGATAAAATAAGATATAAGTATAGTAGTAAGTTTGATATTAAGAAAGTTTTATGATTTTAAAGCAATTATGATTTAAACAATGTCATTTTAAACAGGATTGACTGTATCAATATTTCTTTTTTAATTATTATTTTCTTATGTATTCAATAGATCTATAATATCCTTATGTCTTTTAATCTCGGAAAATTAAAGATCACATCTTATTAAAGTAATTATACTTAATGGTTTTCAAAATTCTTATGAATTAACTCATTCAAATATATATATATTTTCATTACCGAATTGTAAATTCCATCAAAATGTACAATCAATTCTTGACTTAGTATTGTTCTTGACTCACATCACACGGAAAATATCCAACAAAAAAAATTATAGATTCTTTTATAGTTCCGAATTTTCGACGTGATAAGTCGTTAATCAAGGCCCAGACTGACAGCAGCACTATGATTTTATTGTTTCCTTAATCAAAGTATACCAACCTAATACTTTGCTTTACGAGCATACTAATTATGTGAGTTCGAGAGGAAAAGATATGACCTCTCTTTTTAAATTACTGGGTTAGTTAAGATACCTTTTTATTATTAAATGAATGCTATAAAACACGTGATTTGACTAACGCGTTAAGATTTTCGAAAGATCCCATTCGTTAGATGTAATACATTTCCTCGCGAGACGATGACATCCAACTTGCAAATTAAATTTTATAAGTAGTCAAAATCGCGGTAATTTGTGAATTTATAATTTATCAATAAAAGACAATTTTGCTTCGCGGTAGATCTACATTTCACATATCACACGACTTACGCGTGGTGTTTATCAGGTAAATAATCGCTAGATACACTATTCCTTAAACGAAACAATTTTTTTCAAACAACATACTGCATATTGTATCTTAAATTTAGCCGGATATTTTATAGTTATTGTACGGGTACGTATGAATAACCCATTAGTTACACACGGGTTCATATTCCGTGCCGAAGGCACGGGATTTAAATATGAACCCGTGTGTGTAACTGGGTTATTCATATACCCATATAATATAATAACTATCTTATTGCACGGTGTCTGACGTAACAATCCCGTGCCAATAAATAAATGAAAAAAGCACGGGTTGTCACATAAGACCCGTGCAATAACAGATATACACACTATGGTTGTCTTACGTGAAATGTAATTTACCATTTAATGTACCGCCATGTGGCTAACTATGAAAGTTACAAAAGTTCGGCCGATGTTATTAGAATCTGTTATTCACATAAAGATAAATTTCACACGTTATATACCGAATTAAGCTTAATTCGACCTTGATTCAAAATAACGTTCATGCCTGCCATTTAGAGATTTTACAGTAAATTTTAACTCAAGTGATTGTAATATAATTTACTCAAATCGTCTAACGAGAAACAGGGCACTTGTCTGAAAATGTCTTATTGAGGAAATTAACCGCTAAACATTGCCGTCTGAGTACCACATTCCGTTCGCCAAAGTACCCCAGGTCTTTTACAAATTTGGGGTTGAAATCTGAATACTGTACCTGTATATGGGGATACTTTGGATACGGTAATTTACTGTCAGGAAATTATAATGCCTTGTTGGAAATTTGAATTCGGGGAATTTTTTATTGTTTGGATCATTGATTGGTTACATAGAATGTATTGCTTATTTATTTTAATAGTTTACAATATTTGAAGTAACTTAAACGATTAACGATTAACTCGAGCTTTAGCTTATTTTACTGTTTATTGTTTTCAAATTCATAGAATTAATATATACCAAAAGTAATATTTGTATCAATTAATAACTTGCTTACTATTGTTACCGGTTATAGTGATGACTGACGCGAAGACTACTACTCACAAAAACTAACACACACACAAAACCAAACCAAGGTTAGAGGCGAAAGAGATTTGGCAAGGTAAGGCTTTTGGGATGGATTTTTATGATTATGAAGTTTAAAACGAATGACTTAGGGATGACAACAACAAGGTGTTAGTGGTTTTAGAACAAAGTTCAACTTTTTTATTAAACTTGTACTGTTCTGCCCCTACAACTGGAGCAAACTACAGGGCTATTTATACATAAATTTCAGACAAAAAGATGAAAGAAAAAAGAAGAAAAGAACTATAGCTCCTTATCATGCCATCAATACTAAATCTTAGACGATTTTTGGATTATCTGGCCCTTACTTACACGTACATAAACATTCATTTACATGGCCACACGATTTACCTAATTCACTCCTATTTTTATTTATTTGACCTGGCAAAGTCACTGCCTCATCTATCCTTTTTGGGCAATGCTTGGTCTTTGTTTTGTCCAGGTGTTTATTCTCTGGTTCTCTCCTTACACCTCAACTGGGAACTTCAATATACCGTGGTCTTGGAACCATCTTACTACGGATCTTATCTTCTATACGGCCCTATTCTTTAAAGATTCTTTACAATCTTTTGGCCCTTTTCATCTATCGTCAATGGAGGCGTCTCTATGGGCTTGGCTCTATTTTGCCTCAAGGCTTATCCAATGTTTTGGTTTCTTTAATAGACAGATAAGCAGGTTTTAATATTATCTTTATTATTATTATATATATATATATATATATATATTTTGTCACATTTTCTATTTCTTGTGACATCACGAAATCATTGATTTTGCCGGTAACAATTCTCTCATTCCTATTGTTTCATGCCCTGTAAAAAATCGAATCCAAACTGCGGCTTTGTATAACAGCGGCGATCTGATATACTCTCATTGAACTTTATTGAGGTATCAATCTAACTTCTATACCTAAAACAAGGCAACAATCATGCCCAAAAGAAAAGAAAAACTCTTAAAAATTTCCTTAAAAATTTGCACCCACATTTTCACAAAGATTTCCTTTGCTATGCGCTCCTTAACCCCGTACACAACTGTCGTGACCAACCTCTTTTTTTTGCTATCTGATTTACAGCATTACTTCCATATTCTCAGTCTCCAATTCTTCATGCTCATAGTACCTCTTCAACAAACTAAGATTGAAAGGAGCCGCAATTATGTTATTTTCAAGTGTTCTCAACTTGTAGGCATCATTGGGTAGCTTGTCATGAATATAATATGGACCAATACACTTTGGGGCAAATTTGTCACTCCTTGAATATCTTTTTTTTGCATTCTCCAAAAGAACCTTTTTTCCTATTTCGAACCCAAAACTTGCTTGATGTTTCTGATTATGGCGGGCTTTAATAATTTTTTGCTTCTAGGTTATTTTCATTACGGCCTGGCTTTGGATTATTGGGACTTTATGTATGAGCTTATATGCTCTTTGTAATATGGTTTCTTCTAATATATCTTCAGAGCAACTAGGGTGGACAGGTTGTTTTGCTTCACAACTATACACTAAGAAAAACAATAACATATGAGTAGTGGAATTTTGTACGATATGATAGGCAAAAAGTATCGAAGAGATTAATAAATCCCAATCAACAACTTTTTCACTAACTTCCCAAGAGTTTTACACAACATTTTATTAAAACGTTCAACCAGGCCATTTGTACAGGAATAGTAGGGGGTAGAGAAATACTGTTTCACTTTTATTTTCTCGAGAAGAAACTTAATTAGGTCATTATGGAAGTGTGTGTCCCAGTTAGACTATATACAGTCTGGGCACCTATGTCAGCAAATGATATCATCATATAGGAACTCTGCGACAGTTTGTGCATTTGTCTTCTCTACAGTACATGCTTCAGGCCAACAGGTTATGTAGTCAGTTGCAACTAAGATGTACTGGTTTAATCAAGGCGTACGAGGAAGGGGGCCAACAAAGTTCAACCCAATTTTATATAAGGGGGCCGAAACCGGTATAGGGGTCAATGGTGCTTGCGTATAGGGTCGAGTTCTGTGTTGGCATGCATCGCAAGTCTGAACATACCGTCTAATGTCCAGATACATTTGCAGCCAAAAGTACACATTTTAAATTTTTTTAAACATCACATCCTTATTGAAATGCCTACCCAAAGGATGCGTATAGACTAAGAACAAAACTGGGTCCGTTTTGTACTTTTGCAGCACCCGAAGTAGGTTTCCTTTTTTTTGTCAATCCTTCTTATACAAGAGATCTTCCTTTGCTTCATAAAACTCTGCTTTTCTTATTAACTTTTGTCTCTGTTTCTCATTGAGAACAGGTGGCAGGTACTTACTATCTAAATATTGAAATAAATGTCGATAATGATTTGGTTCTATTTTATTTAGCTTTTTTATTTTTTTTTATATGCTTTCTATTAAGTAGATTGAGAAACTGACAAAACTAAACACTAGGACACCAGTAACCTGGTCTGGATTTTAAACTTTAACCAGATTTTTAGGTTTTATTATCTTATTATTTTATTATTATTTTTTTTGTGATTGTTGTTGTTTTTTTTATACTAATCTATTACTATTGGTTGGGTTTTCTCAGAGGTATCTACTATAGGGGATATAGGACTGAGATAATGCATCTGTATTACTATAATTTTTCTATACTAGTGTAAAATTTTAAAATTGTACGGTTGCAACCAGAGTATCCAATGAGCTTGCCGACCAGTTAATGCCGAAGTTTGTAACTATTTCAGTGCTACATGGTCAGTAACAACCAAGAAAGGGTCCAGGTTAAAATAATGACAAAAATATTCAACTGCCCATAGGATAGCTAAACACTTCAATTCCGTAGTGCTATAATTTTTTTCGGGTTTGGTTAGTGAATGGCTTGTATAAACCACTACATATTCTTTCCTGTAGTCATCCTTCTGAGCCAACACAGCACTCAATCCAATTTCTAAGGCATCAGTATATGATAAAAGTTTTATCGAAATTGGGGTAGCGAAGCACAGGTGCTTTCGTAAGGTGACTTTTTAATCGATTAAAAGCATCCTCTTGCTTTTGCTTTCACTCATATTTCACATCCTTTTTTAATAAGCAGTGCAAGGGACGGGCAATTGAGACAAAATTGGCAATAAACTTCTGGTAGTATGAAGCCAAACCAATAAACCTATGAAGTTGCCATAAATTCATAGGGGTGGAAAAATTTCAGACCTTTTCTACTTTTTTGTTGTTAGGATGAATTCCATCTTGCCCAACAATATGGTGCAAAAACTGGAGATAGGGCTGAAGGAAGGCATACTTATCAAAATTCACTTTTAGGCCCACAGCCTTTAACTTTTCAAAAACAGCGGCGATGTGGTTCAAATGTTCATCAAAAGAAGTGGAGTATATAATGATGTTGTTGAGATATATTACAATAAATTGTTTAATAAAGTCTGTCAAGACATAATTTATCATGCACTGAAAGGTGGCCAGAGCATTACAGAGGCCAAAAGGCATAATGATGAGTTTATAGGTGCTGAAAGAAACAGTGAACATAGTTTTTTCCCAGTCCTTTTCATTTAGCTTTACTTGCCAATACCCTGACAACAAATCTAACAAGGTAAACCAGGTGGTATGACTGAAGACTTTGAGAAGATTGTCTATCTGAGGGAGAGAAAACACATCTTTTTTCGTTACCGTATTTACCTGCCTGTAATCGATGTATATGCACAGTTTACTGCCCTTTTTTGGCACAACTATGACTGGGAAAGCCTACAGACTTTTTGATTCTCAAACCAGCCCTTTTTCCTTTAGTTGGGCCACTTCCTGTTTTACAAAAGCCCATACACTGGGAGCAACACGGTACAGAAATTGTTTTATCAGAGAGGCAGTGCCGGTATTTATTTTATATGTTATAATATTGGTTTGCCCCAAATCACTTATACTATTAGCAAAAATTCCTTTTTTCCCAAGCAGTATTTCACAGGCTCGATTTTTTTCATCCTTACTTAGAGGAGTGCTTTTTATACTTTCCTCCAATTTATCTTCGATAGGAGGTTCCTTTTCAACTTCAGAGTCCCTGGTTGGCAATTCTTCAATATTTGCCAAACATACCACAGGGCTGCAATAATTGCTCCACAGGTTTTCAAAGAGCTCATCATTGGTGGTCCCTTTAGTAAAGTACCCTTCAGCCTCATCTAAGGCTTTATCATCATATTCAAATTCATCAAATAGGTTTTTACTTTTAGGTGCTATAACTACAAATTCGATTGGGGGTCCTTCATCGGTAGAAATTGGGATTTCACTTGTCTTGCTATTATACGTAATATACAACCTCTTTTCAGCGAAATATAACCAGGCCCATGCTTTAACAAACCAATCCATACCCAACAACAACAAATCGTCAGTGGAAGCAATTATTTGGAAGGTGGTTGAAATCAACATATCCTGAATTGCGACCTTGAAATTGTTAATTTTTCTCAGGGCTCGTTCCCTAGTCCCATTAGCGGTTACTACAATAGTGGTAGAAGGCTCATCAATCTTCAAACCCAGCTTCTCCATCATTTTTTCGACATCAAACTTACGGTGGCCCCAGAATCCAATACGGCAATGATTGGGTTATTCTTGATCTGTATATAACAGCGGGTGGCTATAGTTCGTTCATTATTAGGTGGTTGTACCATATTTGTTTCTATTTCTAGCGGTATTACAAGTTCAACTATTATTGGTCTTCTTGTAAGCAAAAAAAATTTTACTTTGGAAGATATTAGAAATTACTTTAATTTTTTTTCTCAACCTTGCTCATCTTTGATGTTGGTTCATTTTTTCTTTAGAAACTTTTGGATCCTTGCTTTCTGTTATTTAATTTTGGCTGACATTATTGTTTTGGCCTAAATTATACTACCAAAGTCATGTAATCTTAAGCTGCATTAGCTAGCCAATCATATTACATCGGCTAGCTTAACCAGCTAAGCTGCCTTAGCCATGGCTGCCCTAGCCAGCTTGTAACACTAGCTGCAATATTTGCACAGGTGGGTTATTCTAACTATTAATCCTCTGATTTGACCTGAGATCGGTAGCAAATTCTGAGGCAGGTTTCTTGAAGGAATATTTTGCACAGAGACTCGTTCCAACATACAATCACTGGCTATATGTTCAGGTTCACCACAGTTATAACAAACTATTCGGGAACATTATTATTTTGCCTGCCATGATTATTATTGTACTAGAGTCTTGTTTCATTTTCCTCAATCCTTGTAGCTAAGGTCAACAACAATCTTTTGTAATTGGTTAACATTGCCTATATTTGTTAGATTAAATGGTTCAAATCCTCATCATACCAGTCATACCGGTTTCATGCAATGCTTCTTTAACTATAATATCTGCCGGCTTCGATTTTGCGAGCTCCAACTACTGCTTCTTCAAGGTTTCGAGGATCGGCTACACTTAATCAAGAGGCTATCTTTGGCTTCAAACCTTCTAAGAACATATGCACTACTTAGATTGAGGAAGGCAGTTTTCGGGATCTACCTACCACAACAGCCTCTTAAAGTTATAGGCGTAGGCATTCACTCGCTCAACGTCTTGTTGGGTTAAGGCATTTAAGTCTGCTTGCCACTGATGATGGCATTTAGGGGTGGCAAAGTAATGTAGAAAATAAGAGACAAAACTTCTATTCCTATTGTTTTGGTTATCTCAATGTCGAAGGTTTCTTTTTACTCCATCATACCAACTTGCTACTACACCACGTAAATAGCCTGAAGCTAATTTTACTTTACGTTGAGGGGACCAATTGTTGGCATCTGCTGCTCGCTCGAATGCCTTTACCTATTCTAGGGGGTCCTCATCTTCGTCTTTTCGAAAAGGTCGATTTTTACTCAATTTGTTTTCTGGAGTGGTAGACGGGCAGCATCAATGACCCAAGCTGAGCTGTCATGAAAAGCATTTGTGATTTCTCGCAATATTGTATGCAACGGTTCAGGGGCTGGGTTTTCTTGGCCATCATTAACATGGTATCTTGATAGGTCATCAACAGGAGTATGACTTTAATCGCTCTTAGGAGAATTTTGATCCCGGTGTTCTGCCTCATGGGGGCATCTTCGATAATTCTAAGTTTGTCGTTATTGGGGACAACATTTGCTTCTACTCTTGGTTACTCCATTATCGTCGTTTAAGATTTAAAAGTTACTATCGCTTTCATTACAGTTTCTCAAAAAAAAAAACTGCTAGGTTAAAAAAAATTCTTGAGACAATATCTATAGATCCTGCTATGTATTCAACAAAAGAAAAATAAAACCACAATGAAAGCAAAAAACTAGTTTTATATGAAAAGAGAGATACTTCTGTCGTATCTCACAGTCACCACTACAATTGTTACTGGTTATAATGAAGATTGATGTGAAGACTACTACTCACAAAAACTAATACACACACAAAACCAAACCAAAGGTTAGAGGCGAAAGAGATTTGGCAAGGTAAGGCTTTTGAGATGGATTTTTATGAGTATGAAGTTTAAAATAAATGACTTAGGGACAATAACAAGGTATTAGTACTTTTAGAACAAAGTTCAACTTTTTTATTAAACTTGTACTGTTCTGCCCCTACAACTGGAGCAAACTACAGAGCTATTTATATATAAATTTTAGACAAAAGATGAAAGAAAAAAGAAAAAAAAAACTATAGCTCCTTATCATGCTATCAATACTAAATCATAGACGATTTTTGGATTATCTGGCCCTTACTTATACATACATAAATATTCGTTTACACAGCTACACGATTTACCTAATTTACTCCTATTTTTATTTATTTGACTCGGCAAAGTTACCACCTCATCTATCCTTTTTGGGTGATGCTTGGTCATTGTTTTGTCCAGATGTTTATCTCCTGGTTCTCTCCTTACACCTCAACTGGGAACTTCAATATACCATGGTCTTGGAACTATTTTATTATAGATTTCATTTTCTATACAGCCCTATTCTCTACAGAATTCTTTATAATCTTTTGGCTCTTTTCATCTATTATCGATAGAGGCGTCTCTACGGGCTTGGCTCTATTTTGACCCAAGGCTTATCCAATGTTTTGGTTTCTTCGATAGACAGATAAGTGGGTTTTAGTATTATCTTTATTATTATTATATATATATATCTTTTTTTTTTTTTTTTTTGTCATCTTTTCCATTTCTCGTAACATTACGAGATCGTTGATTTTGCTAGTAACACTATATATAAAGCAAAGAATTTTTCATTAATGAATTCGTAGGCATAGAAACGTTGCTAGGTTATTTTTTTTAATTATCAACATCTAATCTTATTTTAATTTATTTAAAAAAAGCACACTTTGTTAAAAATAAGATTTGCTGAACCTTTTTTATGATGTATAAGTTTGGTATTTAATCAAAAATAATGTTCTATGGATAATAATTTTGATAATTGGCTAAAATTTAAAATCTTCATTTCACACAGTAAATTTTCAGCAAATTGTCACAAGAAACTCTTCAAATAATTACAAAATTTAGAATCACTAGCAAATCACAATGAACGTGAACTAGAATCATATTAGTCATCAGCAAATTTAATAGGGTATAATATTGTGCAATAATTTACGAAGCGTAAGAAAACCGTAGTATTATATAATAACTTTCGCAATATTGCGAAATATATAATTACGAAATATTACTAAGATAATTACGCAATATTATGCAAAAAATAATGCAATTTTACACAATATAATTCAAAATAATTTGAAACAAATTGAGATAAATTAATGTGAACAATTAAGCACAAAATAATTCAAAATAATTCGAATTATATTAAAAATGTTAGAAAAAATTAAAAATAATTTAAATTAAAGAGGTAAAATTTTTAAATGGCAAAATTCAAAAATAAAACAGATTCAGATAAATTACTATGAACTATTAGCGCAAAATAATTCAAAATAATTTGAATTGTATTAAAGTTGTTTGAATAAATTAAAAATATTTAAAGTTAAAGAGCTAAAATTTTTAAACATGGTATTGAAGAATGAAACAGATTTAGATAAATTACTATGAACTATAAGCGCAAAATAAAT
>CAJVPY010002852.1:0-15241 GCA_910591965.1 Dentiscutata erythropus | reverse complement strand
AAACTTAAAAACCAACCCAACTTAAGAGTGCTTTAACCCTAAATTTCTTATTGTTAACACCACTAACAAGCTTATTCTGCTTTAAAAACCAAATCAGAAATTCCAATCTCTAAAAAAAACCTACTATTTGTTAGTAACTATTTTTTTTAGTATGTGTTAAAATTCAAACAAAATCTTTTTTTTCTTTATCTAGTTCAGAAAGTCACATCTAAGCTAACATTACTTAAATTTAAGATTATTTAAGATTATTTTTAAAGGTGGTCTTCTAGCACTAAAACAAAGCGAATTGTGTAAAAAAATTTTTTTCACATTAGTAAAATGTTGCATTTCTCAAAAAGTACTTTAAAGTGTATAAATAAGTTATCCAGGCAATTGATTTACATCAGCCAATCAGACGAATTTCTGTCTATGAGGTTTTACCACCACAGAGTTTTGCATTCGAAAGCTCCTGAAGGTTACAGAGATAATTAATTAAATTAATTACTACCAGCTATAATCAAACCATTGACCTTGTTTGTGGAGGATTAGGTGCCTAGACTACTAGGCTACAAGACTCTAACTCTTATAAACAACTTTAATTAATAAATAATAACAGGTTTATTAAAAGAGTAATCTTGATTTAAACATGCTACAATTAATTTTATATGAATTTTTGAAAAAAAAGCATGCAAATAATATGTTACACTAAGTAAAATTAAGTGATTTTTGTACTATTTGATTCATTTTAATAAGATGAATTAAATAGTAAAAGAATCATTTGGGTTTAACTCTTGTATCACATCATATTACCTGTTATTTCTTAATTCATCAAAATACCCTTATCAGACACAGGACATGTCTCCCTACAGGGGTTCAAAATGTTGTCACATATAAATCAAATAAGTTGACTCACCCAAATTTATATGTAAAATTTGACAAAAAAAACACTTTTCTTTAATTTACTCAAGAAAGTAAATATAAAAAATAATTTTAAATATGAGACTTATATTTTTTAGCATTTAATAATTCTTTAACAAAAGTTATAGAACTAAATACCAAGTAGTTTTAAAAGGATCTTGCTCTAAAGTTGGTATATTTTTGTCTTTACAACCCCTGTAGAATTAAAGCAATAATATGATTAGCTAAAGCAATCCTTTGAAAATTAAAGAAGGTTCTACTAAGTAAAAGTTTCTTTGGGTTTTAAAAAAACTTGTAGAAAAGGTTTTTAGAATCTCAACAGTAGTTAAATCATCTAAATTAGCTTGGTGGATCCCAAGATACTTGGGTTAAAGGTGCAAACATAGGGATCTGCAAAGTCACTATTACACAAAGAACAATCATCTAATAGATGATTGTCCTTTGTATAATAGTAACTTTGCAGATCCCTATATTCGCACCTTTAACCCCAAGTATCTTGGGATCTACAAAGCCAATTTGGATGATTTAACTACCGTTGAGATCCTAAAAACCTCCTCTACAAGTTTTCTTAAGACCTGAAAAAAACCTTTACTTAGTAGAACCTTCCTTAATTTTTAAAGGATTGCTTTAGCCAATTATATTATTGTATTAAGTAAGTCAATTATTTGACTTAAAGAACATAGAGAAAAATTGAACAACTTTAGTTTAAAATCTTTTTAAAACTACTTGGTATTTAGTTCTATAATTTTTATTAAATGCTAAAGAATATAAATCTCATATTTAAAATTATTTTTTATATTTACTTTCTTGAGTAAATTAAAGAAAAGAGTTTTTTTTGTCAAATTTTATATATAAATTTGGGTGAGTTAACTCATTTTATTTATGTGGCAACAATCAAGAGGACATGTCTCACATCTGTGATCTACCTTAATATTTAAATACAAAGAAGTAAAAAAGAAAAAAAAATAAAAGAAAAAAAAATACAGTTAGGAAATATACCAAATTAAGAAATCACGTTCTAGAATGATCTACAAATAGATTTCTGAATTTGATTAGCTCTTATGTGGCTTTTACTTCTCAAACATCGTACAATTTGAAAAAAGTTTTTTTAATAGTTATTAAGATCTAGTAAACTTTGAACACATATTTCAAGTCGCTTAATTTTGATAATCAAAATTAATTAATAGTAGCAAACCCTTTTTGCCAAAGTAAATGAGAGGCTAAAAAAAGGTATTTACTTCATATTAGAGGTTAAAAATCATCATTAGTCATCTTAAGATGACTAAATATATATATATGTCGTGCCTCAGATCAATTCTTGCGTCAGATTAAAACCGGCCTAAGTTAGATTAGGGTTAGGGTAAGAATCTGGGAAGGATTTGGGCTTAATTTAAGTCAATCAATATCGATCAGTTAATGCGGGCCAAAAAGTTGACATCTGATGCAAGCATTAATCTGAGGCACAACATATATATTGTATTTATATTTAAACAAAGATTTAAATACTACAACTTTTATATTTTAATTTTAAATATTATATAGATATCAATATGGCTTGCAAAAAAAAGAATGCTCAAGATATTTAAAGTAGCTTTAGATTGCAAATCAGTATATGGGTAATACTGTTAAATAATACTGTATATACAGTGATATTATTTGATAGTACAAATTAAACATTGTAATATAGAATAGTTAAAGGTAGCAACAACTAAGCAGAATAAAATTATTATTTAAAATGTTAATAATAAAAAGGAAGCTTTGCTTATAGCTTTGCTAAAGTTATTTATTTATATATCTGTATAGTATATAGAGTTTTAATAAATTTGATTGGTTAACACTCATATACCATGAAATCTAGAATTTTCTAATCGATATCTTTATACCATAAAAGATGTGATTTTCAATGTCCATTTTTGGTATATTCCCTGATTGAAATAGAAGAAATAAAACATTAAATTTCTAATGTTATTTTGCCAATTCTTCAATTTCATACTTGCTTAAACTATTTACATACTCTGCTTTATCTGCAACCTGCAAAGCACACACTGAATCTTCCCCATTTTAGCACTTTTTCCAATTCTATACTTTTTCTTTTTCAAATACATTACTGCCAATTTATAGTCTTTACTATGAACTTTGGCTATAGTTAACTTTTTAACCTTTTCAACTTCACTATCCTTTTTTTATTTTTTATTTTTTTTTAAACAAAGGAGACCTTTTTAGTTGATGAAAGTTTATTAAGCAAAGTTAGACACTATACATTATGACAAAGGTACATATAGCCACATGTGCATCTTTTGGGTACTTAATTTAAGTAGTCTACCCGAAGGTTCTACACTATCTGCCATACCTGTAACCCAACTAGGGGATTACCCATTTAAACCTTCTGATCCTAACATATTTGGCCTAATATCACCTAACGTGAGTGTAACTCACTATTCAAACGTAGGTTTTGTGATACCACTACATATTTCTAGCCAACTTAGAACACTTTACTATCCTCGAAGATAAGCCCAACAGAGCGATGCATGTCTCACACATGTATTTACCTGCATGTTCCATAATATCTTTCTAGTTAGTACCTGTTATACTGCCAACATCGAGTTTTTATCTCAAGCTGCCTTTTAAAGTACTGCCATAACCTGATCTATATCTCAAGCCACAACCTTTCTAATTAGTCTCCTATTACGTACTTATTGCCCTTAATCAGTTTACAACAACCCAGTACCCACACTTGGAACCATTTCCTTACCCAGTCCCTCTCTTACTTCCAGCTAGCAACTCAGATGGGTTGGTCTGCCCAGGCTTTAAAAGCCTGAAGGATGCCCTCCTCTTGGTCCATACTTTCGAAGCATATACTCTTTTTCTCTAGTGCGTTAACCCAGCGGTTTGGCTAGTGTGTCTTCTCACTTAAGGATCTAATCGCTTAGTTCTTCGATCTCAGGCCTCAGTTCGAATTCAGCCCTCCTGTAGTACTATCAAAGATCACTGTTACATCCAAATTTGGGACTTCCCAAATAGGTTTTTAGTTATGCCGGTTCCTAAGGTTTATTGTGCCAAAGCTCCTATTACTAGATAGTGAGATCGAAGTTACAGATTTAGTTTTAGATTCAACCAATAAGCATAGCCATCAACCAAACACAGGCCTATTTTTTAAATATTGTTGTCTGTGGAATTCGAACTCTAGACTTGCTACTTGGAGAGAGTGACGACTAGACCACTACACTAAGTTGCCACACCTTTTCACTATCCTTTTTTTTGCCTTTTTTCTTAACCATTTTTTTACTTGTTTTTTTACCTTTTTCTTTACCTTTTTTTTCTTTGTTATTTTTTTCTTTATTTTTTTCATCTTTACTCTTTTCATTACTCTTTTTACTCTTTTTCAATTTTTTCATTTCTTCAATACTTTTCAAACTTTTACTTTTTCTTTTTTGAAATCATTCTTTAGTTGCCTCCTCTTCATCAGAAACATAGGTCTATTCTGGCAAATATTCAGACCTTGCAATATTGTAAAAAATTTGATATCATCATAAATTCTTTTAAGAAGTGGTTGTGTTGTCGGTAATGATTTAGCAGTATCATCAAGTATCTTTTTCAATTAAGTTTTTAACTATAAGAAATTATTATTTAAAAAAATCGTTAATATAAATTTCAAATATAAATTAAATTAAAAAATCAGTAATAAAATTAAATTAATAAAATTAAATTAAAAAATCAGTAATAAAATTAAATTAAAAAATCAGTAATAAAATTAAATTAAAAAATCAGTATAAATAAACAAATAAACAAATAAATAATAAATAAACCTTTTCAGAATACCATGTATAATCATAAATGTTAACTTTTTTTTTTTCAAGATTACTTTTGTCTATCTCAGATGATTCAAATTCAGAATTACTTTCACTTAGCTTAGGCGAATGTATATTTGTCTTTGCGAGTAACTTCATAATTTTGCCTTTATTATAACTATTTTCTTGCTCTTTCAGTTAAACAACAATTGTGCAGTCTTGATTCTTCTAGCTTTTTTTTATAAATAAAAATTAGTATAATTAGTATACAAAAGAATCATAAAATAGCAGTCATTGCAATATTTTAAACAAAAATACATATAATAAAAAGAAATAAAAATAAAAAAATAAAATATTATATCTTATTCACTATAGTATTTATATATATATGCCAATTGTCTTCCTTTAATTTTCCGGTTTCAACTTTTCTAAACTGGCCTTTTTGGTAATGATGTAAAAGTTTCCAACCAGTTATATAATTCCTTACAGAAAGAAGTAAAATGAGGTGCTATTAATTTTAGTAACTCAGAAACTAATTACAAAGAATTTTCTTATTAGATAGGTTCCTAAAGGTTTTATCTACTCTAAATTTAAATTTTTCAGGTATTGACTTTAATAATGCTTTTATTTCATCCTAAATAAAAAATAAAGAAATAAAATAAAATAAAACAATAAATAATTAATTAATTAATTGGGAGTCCACGAGTAAGCCAGAGAGTATCATAGTAAAATGTGACTCAGATTACTATATAAATTTACTATAGTGTGAATGTGGCCTGCACGAATCTAAAACTTTTTTAATACTAAGTTAATCACTCTTCTAACTTAAGAGACTTTTGTAAAGCTTGTCAAAACGCATCTAATGGTAGTTAGAACATCAAAATCGGCCTGGTGAGTGCTGAGATATCTTTAAAAACCTTTCTTTTACTATGTAAATTTCTTTGCATTTTTGCAAAGAAATTTATATAGTAAAAAAAAGGGGTTTTAAAGATATCTTAGCATCCACCAGGCCAATTTTGATGTTCTAACTACTATTAGATGCGTTTTGACAAGCATTACAAAAGTCTCTTAAGTTAGAAGAGTGATTAACTTAGTATTAAAAAAGTTTTAGATTCGCGCAGGCCACATTCGCACTATAATAAATTTATATAGTAATCTGAGTCATATCACTTTCTGGCTTACTCGTGGACTTCCAATTAATAAAAACAGAGAAATAAAAAATAAAAATAAATTAAAAAATAATATCTGGGCCTCTTTTGGATTATAAAAAGGTTTTGCCTTGGATTGTTTAGATACTTGCTGTGATTTAGTACTACTTTTTGTATTTTCAGCCAAAGTAGCCTCCATACTCTTTTTCATTGCTATACTTTTTTTCATCATTATACTCTTTTTTATCACTATATATCTCAACATCAACATTACTCTACTTATAGCTTTCAGAACTTGCTTTTGATCACCTATTCAATTTTTTGCTAAATTCTTCATTAATTAGCAACAAAGTTGAAATTTCATTTTTCACACTTTTGTTTTCTTTTTCTAATTCAAAAATTTAGTAGTTTAGTTTTGAAATTTCAAGATATAGCTCTTCATTTTCTTAAAAAATTTAATTAAAAAAATAAAAATAAAATTAATAAATAAATAAATAAATCATTAACTAAAGCAATATAAATTTCTAAAAAAATAGCAATTATTAAAAAACAGAAAAAGTTGCTAATTTTAGTGCCAAACCTGCTTCTATTTTATCAAACAATCATTTTCGTTTAAGCTCTGAATTAAATAATTAAATAAAATAAAAAATTAAAAGCTATTAGAATAAAAAAAACAAATTGTTGAAACTAAAAACATTATTCAAAATAAATAATAAAATATAGATAAATAAAAATAAAAATAAAAATAAAAATAAATAAATAAATAAATTGTTAAACTAAAAAAATGTTGATAAATTATTGAAACAAAAAAATATCATTAAACCAAAAAAAAATCAGGTAAATTTTGGCACCAAACCTCTTTCTAACTCTTCTATTAAATGTTTTCACTTAAGATCTGGTTCACTAATTAACATGCTTTCAGGCAACTAAAATAAAGAATATTTATCCTTTAAACTAGAAGTAGATAATGCTATTAAGGAGGTATAAACTTAAGTATCAAAAATAAATCAGTAACAACAGGTATTGCTGAAGTTATTGTGGAAGTGTTAGTTGTGGCTACTTAGCTTGTTTTAGGTTGAGTTTTAATTATATGATGTGTTTGTTTAATTAATACAACAGGTGTTTGAGGTAAAGTTTCAGATAAAGTTGCTTTTAAAGTTGCTTTTGAACTTGGTCTTGAACTCGATTTTGGTTTAGAAGTACTAGTATGTCTTTCAAGTTGTTTTTTTGACATGTTTATAGGTTTGAAAAAAAATAAAAGTAGTAGAAAAAGTAAAACACAAAAAAGTAGAAAAAAATATTGGTTAAAAGAATTAACAAAAAAAAGAAAACAAAGATAAACCGAGAAATAGTAGCATTTGAAAATATGAAAAATAGTTAAGAAAAATTAGCAAATATGAAAATTTTGGAAAAATGTTTTGAAAAAAATGTTGGTTAGAAGAATTAGCAAAAGCAAAATAGAAAAAAATATAAAGTGCGAAAAAGTAACAATGAAAAATGAAAAAGCCTTAGCTCTTATAGATTTCAAACATTCAAAATTTACACCAACATTCTACTATAACTATGATTTAATTGCTAAATTCATAAGTTTTCTTATCATTATATTTTCAATTTCTATTGTTTTTATATGTGTATTGTTACACATGTAATTGGAATTTTAAAATCTAATTAATTGCAGCAAAATTAATTTGTAAATTAAATATCTGAATGTTCTTATATAATTGAATTTTAATTAAAAGATCGAGACTTATTAAATTGATCATATTTTAATTATAGTAATAAAAGATTCAATTATATAAAAAATTTGATTACTTTATGACTTTCATCTAACTTTACTAATATTTTTATAGCTACAAATTTTGTATTGTATTATAATATATATACACTATATATTATAATATAAAACAAAAATACTAGTAAATTTTCTTTGTTTTTTCATTTTCTTTTTGTTTTTGTCGTTTTATCTGTTTTTTGTTTCTTACCCCCATTTGTTCTATACTCCTTTGAAGAAGGAAAAATGTTAAGAAAAAGGCAATCTTGACAAGCTAGCAATAAGCTTTTAGTGATTTTTTCAGGGAGTCATCTAGCAAGTTAGATGCCGGAGATAAATGAATTATTGCTGTGGCAGATCGCACTTGGGTATCATTACAAGCAGCCGAGTAAGTCTTTATTGAAGAGTAGGAGGGTAGAAGGCATTGAGTTTATTGCAGACTTTTTGTTTAGAAACCATGTATTTAGATTACACACTCCTAATACAATAAAGGCAGGATTGCCAAATTTAAAAAAAAAAAAAAAAAAATACTAGTAAAGTCAGCCGAAATAGAGTCACTAGTTTACAAATATTAAATATTCAAAATTTTTTTTTTTATGCATAGCATATTTTGACAAATTTTTAATACTTTAATAAATTTTTTATATTTAATAAAATATATTATTGCTTTATTTAAGAGCAAGAGAATTTACTGTACTGAAAACCAATATTAAAATTTGTTTTCAAAAAATAAGATAATCTGACTAGAAAAACCAGCCTTCAGTACTTTTTTTGATAATTATCTTGGCTCTTATTTATGCAAGTAATTTTTATCTAATATCAAATTAACAAAATAATGAAATATTTTACTTTGAAAAAAATTAGTTCTTGAAGATATAATACTTTAAAAATAGAAAAAATAACCAATCAGAAAATTGTTAGTTAAATTTATATATAATGCCAAATTTGGCTTCTTTTATATATTTCTAATTCATCAAATAAATTGTAAAATTTGTAAACATATTGTTGAAATAATTATTGTATATAGAATTTGCTTTTTGATTATTGTATTAGAATTTAATTTTGTTTAATTGATTTCGATATTAAATATTCTTGAAATCTGGCACCACTTACTATATATTACTAATTTGAGTAATTTGTTATTTTGTTAGTATATTGTTGGGGATATATAGAACTCGATATTTGTATGATTGATTATAATTTATATAATGTAAAATTTTGTTCGAACCCAATTTGGGTTCAATTTCATTTGTCATATAAAAAACTTGATTTTTGTATGATTGATTATATTTTATGCAAAATTTAAGTTCATTGATCATATGTAGAACTCGATTTTCATATGATTGATTCTATTTTATAAATATAATGCAAACTTTCGTTCATTGGTCATATGTAGAACCAATTTTTGTACAATTGATCGGACTTGATCAGTCAGCTAGTACATGTTATGATTATAATCCAACACCATTATTTATTATAAAAAAATGATAAAAATGATGTTGGATTATAATCGTAACATGTACTAGCTGACTGATCAAGTCCGATCAAGTATTGTAAAATAATTTTTATGTGTTTCACACCGCTTTCTGTTCCGTAATTCAGGTAATTGTATGTTTTCCGAAACCAAAAATCATGTAATTTTTGATCATTGAATAACGCTAACCAAAATTTCATTGTGCCTAGTGTGCTTTTGAATATAAATTATAGCATCGAACGTAGTATATAATACAGTAGATCTCTGGCCAAATGTTGGTGCAATAATCATCACTGTCAATGTGATATTACGCTACAATTTTACAAGTTACAGTGTAATTATGCAATTTTGCCTAAACCCGCTATGCCATCACATGAGACATTATGATTATCGGATTTACCATGGTCGTACAGTGTACAGTACATAAACTGTTTCCAGTTTCTGTACAACTGCGGCGATGCTAAAATTATCTAAAAAATTTAAATTATTATATGCCGATACTACCATATTTATTTCGCTTCAAAAAAAAAAAAAGTTAATCTAAAATGACGACAAAAATTCTTGAAAAACTTTCAAAAGATTATATAAAACTTCTTAATGATGAAGAAGATTTTAATGTAGTCATTTTCGCTGGAAAATCACCAAATGTCAAGACATTTAAAACACATTCTGCCATTTTAAACCATCGGTCTTTATATTTCCGTAATGAACTAGCAAAAATTAACAAAGATAAAAATAATATTAAAACGATGAATTTAAATCATGTCTCTATTCAACAATTTGAAATCATTATTAAGTAAATTATTAAATGGTTTGATCTATATTTTTATGATGTTATACACTATATCTTTTAACGCTAATTTTAATTGAAGGTATATATACGGCGGTGTAGTTTTGTTAGAAAATCTTGATGCATCAATTATTTTTGAGTTAATGTTTATTGCCTGCGAATTCCTTCTTGACGACTTAGCCAAATATCTTGAAAATCATCTGATTGGAACAAAAGATCACTGGCTTCGTTCAAATTTTACTCATGTTTATCAAAAAAGCTTTAAAAATAATATTTTTCAGGGATTACAAAAATGGTGCAATAATGTTATAGTAAAATATCCAAGTCGAGTTTTTGATTCTAATGCTTTCATTTTACTTCCTGAAAATGCGTTAGTATCACTTATCGAACGAGATGATTTACAAGTGGAAGAAATAAAAATTTGGAATTATGTCATCAAATGGGGAATCGCTCAAAATCCTGATTTACCGTCCAATTCCAAAGAATGGTCTTCTGAAAATTTCCTAGCCTTAAAGACTACTTTACGAAACTGTTTGCCTCTTATTAGATATTTTCAAATGTCTGGTGATGAAGTTTATAATCAAGTATATCATTATAAGCAAATACTTGATAAAGACCTTTGGAAAGATTTAAAGAAGCGACTGGCCTCTCCAAGTCAACCGGTATTATCGAAAATTCTTCCGCCTCGTACTCTCTTAAAACAAACATTACCAACACAAGTATTATCAATACAAACATTACCAACGCAAACATTACCAACGCAAACATTACCAACTCAAACATTACCAAAACAAACATTACCAACGCAAATACTACCAACGCAAACAACTGGACCATTTTCAAAGGTTATTAGTGAAGCGCATGCAGCAGAAATTGCTTCATGGATTGATAAAAGAACAGATATTTATTCTATGGCAAATAATCCTTACGAATTTAAATTACTTCTTCGTGGGAGCAGAGATGGTTTTACTGCAGATTCATTTTGGAATTTATGTAATAAGCAAAAAAATCTTGTTGTTGTTATAAAAGTCAAAGGAACTGATGAAATTCTTGGTGGATATAATCCTATTGGTTGGGAAAGACCAAGTTCAAATTTTAGATATAAAACTTGCAATGATAGCTTTATTTTTTCATTAAAAAATGGAACTATCCAAAATTCTATTTTAAGTCGTCCAATTAGAAATATTTCAATTTATAATAATTCCGAATTCGGTCCTGTTTTTAATGGTAGTTTAGTTATGAAAGATAATTTTATTCAAAAAGATAAATGTTATTGTTGGCATAATACCTCATATATTATATATGAGATTCCAATTAGAAATATATCATTTTATATTGAAAATCGTTCAAGTTTTTCGATAGAGGAGTATGAAATATTTCAGGTTCATAAAAAAAACTTATAAATTATTCATACTTAAAATTGATTTAAAAAAATAATTTATATTCGAATTTTATATCAATACCAAATTAGTTTTTCATGTTTAATTTTTTAGTGTTGATGTGATTAATAACTTCTTTATAAAATATTATAAACTAAACTAGAAGTTGCTAGAATAATATAAATTATTAATTATAAAGATAGTTCTAGTTTGAAAATTTTAACTATTGAAATAAAGACTTATTTTATTGCTTAATTGCATAAATTCAAAAAAAAAAAAAAATCCATACATTATTTAATTATTAAAATTATTTTGAGCATAACAAATCCTCCTTAATGCAATTGGTTAAAGGTAGTCCTTGTAAAAAGTTCACTGTCAGTTTAAAGTTTAAAAATTACTGAAAAATTCAGTGAATATAATTTTATATAAATATTTAACATTCATGCGTTTTATATTTATATTTTCACTATTATAAGGATGCATTTGTACATTGTAAAGAAAAAAATTTTTTATTTAAACTTACTATGATATAATAACTATATTATTGCATACCCTAATAATGCGTGTTAATTACATACCGAAAAGCATCGGTCGACTGGTTATGTAGTTGGATAAATACCGGCAGCTAAAGGTGCCGGAAATAATTCAATTAAAGGACATGAAGTCCGCAGAACACATTATGAGTAATTTTAGCAAAGTAATCTAACTGAAATGATGATATGCTCCCAGAAATATCAAGTGAGATTGCGTTAGGTATCATCGAGAAGCATCAGCTAGTGGTTCCCGACTGCTCTAAGCAGGCCGGTTGTTAAATAGAAATGGCAGAATCAGGAGGTAGGATCGAGAAATTTTGTTTTTCGAAGCCTATTATTTTGAGCATCTTTATATAGTATATCGATTGTGGTCAGTGGTTTCTTTTATGTATCTCTGGCTTTGTGTTGATTTAACTTTGATCCCGACCCATGCCTTTCGTCTCGTGATCTATGGATAGCACGTGGCGTGTAGCTCCTGACCAGTTCTTCTCGATCTGTTGATTCTTGTCAACATGCATTATTGTCCAGAGCAGAGGGTGTCCCGTAATAATGTTTAGAATTTTACTATCTCAGCCTGCGTATCCTGTAATATAATAATACGAGTGAAAAACCTAAAATTAGATAATAATGAAAATTCATAATAATGTATGTGGGGGATTATGCTGAAATGTTATATAAGCTATATGAAAAATATTTAATTAAAAATAAAACCCCTAAACCCTAACCCTAAAAAAAAATTGTTAAAAAACTTCATATTTACTAATATAAAACTAGGAAATGCGCAGCATTGTCAGTCCGGAGCTACTATTAATATTATATAAATATTCAATTAAAATTTAGTATACCAGATATTTATAAAAATTGGTATTGTGCAAAGAAAACGTTTAGTATTGATAAAAAAGTGATCGTAGTGTAACGTAGGTCATACAGCGTATTCAGCCAATCATAAACGCAGAAGCAACAGACAGACAAGATCTTGCAAAGTTACGTTTTTGATATTTTTATCTACAATGCATCAAAAACAAAATTTTGGTATCACTTTGCATAGACAATAAAAGTCCTTCGCTACGCTCCGGACAATTAAACCATAATTCGGGCCAACTGGCCCAAAAACTTTTTATAATTCTGGCCGGCATTTCAGCATAATCCACCACAATCTATTATTAGAATTGCGGATTTTCCCTTAGCGACACTCATATTCGAAAGTGAAATAATAGAAGTTATATTGATTAACTTTAAAACTTTAAATTCATTATAAAGCTCTAATTCAATATTAGAGTTATTCATAATTAACATATTTCGAAAACAAGTGGGGTACAAAATGTCCTATTTCTGTTTCGAAATTTTGAAATCAGAAAAAAAAATAGGAGTTATTAGGAGATAAATGAGTAGCCTTTTTTTTTTTTTTTTGATGATGCATTGTTATCATATGATAATATCGTAATATATCAATACTGTAAAGAACTACAAATTATTGCTTAAAATTTTTTTTAAAAATTCTTATTAAGTAATAATTTTTTCACGAATAGTAAGATATCAATTTAATTTAATTGTTTGCAATAGTTCAACAGTTCATCGATTTCTTTATCGTGAATATTAGCTATATTTTTATGAGTACTATTAGAATATTCCTCTATTAATACTATTTATGTTTTTAATATATAATTGTCGATCAGAAATATAAGCCATTTTAAAATATATATCAAGTCTCAAAAGAAAATTCACAAT
The DNA here is from genome assembly GCA_910591965.1 of Dentiscutata erythropus. Classification (NCBI taxonomy): domain Eukaryota; kingdom Fungi; phylum Glomeromycota; class Glomeromycetes; order Diversisporales; family Gigasporaceae; genus Dentiscutata; species Dentiscutata erythropus. The sequence continues at coordinate 1,733 of CAJVPY010002852.1, read as the reverse complement.
CATAAAAGTTTGGGTGACATCGCTAGCGTTGAGAGGCAGTTAGCTCAAAAGAAATGTTCAATAATTTCTGAGCGGAGCGGAGGAACTGAAGTTCAGACACTAGGCAAAAAATTCAGGTTTTCGGTAGGATAAGGTGGGAATAAGCATAAAAAAAAAAATTCCAAACGCTGCTATAACTTAATCATTATTTATTGTTACGGCTGAAACTGGAAATTTTAACTATTTTTTGGGGCATTTTTTTAATAGTTAGGCTAGGGTTTAGGGTTAGTTTTTATGATAAAATAGTATAAATAGATTTTGGTAGAGTTTATATTTTTAAATCGAGGTCCCTAATTTCCAGCTTCAGCCGCGATATTTATTATCATTTGATAATATATGACATACGTCCTTTAAATAACTTTATTTACATCATTTAGCAATATTGTTCTTTAACTTTTTCGCTCACATGTTAAAAATATTATCTTCTGCGAACAACTGTTTCCACAATATCATATCCACTGAAAGTATAATTGGGAACAGACCATTTTTACAATGTATGTTGTTAACATAGTGTTTTTTCCCAAATTTTAAAAGAGAAATCATACTGATACCAGTAAATTGTAATTAATATATTAATCATATGACAATCAGTGTTGGAAATCTTATGTTTTCATGTTTTCATAAGAACATACCTTTAGATTTGAGAACATTTGATATTCTGTAAATGTTTATAAAAAAATTTGAGAACATACCATAATACTCGAAAAATATGTTCTCTAAGTATAATAATACCAGATGGAAATAAAATTAGAAATTGAGCAAAGTTCCAAAATCATCATAAAAGACGAGAAAGGTTGGGGCAAAAATTTGAATAAATATTCTATATTTTTTCGAAATAAGAAATTTAAAAAAGAGTGATATAAGTAAATTTACTGCTAAGAACATAAATAAATTTTCGAAAACATTAAATTAAACAACTTTGTTCTCATGAGAACATAAATCTCAAAATAGATTTCCAACACTGATGGCACTGGCATCGCTCGAAGCGAAGCGGTGCTTCGGAGGCCATTTTCTAATAAATGTAAGTATATGAAAATAACTTATATAGGTAAAGAGATCGTTTTTATACTCAATTATATAGAAATGACAAGACTCATTCATCGCGTAGACAAAATAGTAAAAGTTAAAAGTAGAACGAGCGTTTATGATGGGGCACTGAAGTAGTACATATTTGTGACCACTAAAGTTCGGCTTGCATTCAATATGTATGCTTGAAATATATATATATATATTATACTGAGAACTATGATATGTACAGTACGTACGTATGTACGTGCAATATACGTACGTGCAATATACGTCCGTGCGTAGTAAAATTTTAAATTCTGGTTTCCAATTCCTGTACGACAATGTTGATCACTAAAATTATAAATAATCTACCTTGATAATAAATACTGAAATATACAGTGCATACCGATACAACTGTTTGTGACAAAAATTCTTGAAAAGCTTTCAAAAGACTATATAGAGCTTCTTAGTGATGATGAAGATTTTAATGCAATTATTAACATTGGAAATTCCCCAGATGCCAAGATATTCAAAACACATTCTGCTATTCTAAGATATCGGTCTTTATATTTTCGTAATGAACTAGCAAAAATTAGAAAAGATAACAGCAATATTAAAACGATTAATTTAAATCATGTTTCTATCCAACAATTTGATATTATTATTAAGTAAGTTACTGGATTATA
>CAJVPY010002851.1:0-15244 GCA_910591965.1 Dentiscutata erythropus | reverse complement strand
TATTATCAAAAAAAATTTTATTTAAATATTTTAAATTTTAAAAAAAATAAATCATAAGCAAATTTATAGCAATTTTCTAGGCAAATTTGCCTGGAATTGCTTACAGTTTAAGGGATAATAGTAAATACGTATTTGATATTATTTACTATTGTAAAATAGTTATATCTGTTTCTACTCTTCATCCAAAGGTGCAATTGATCCGAAACTAGCATCTCAATATGCAAGATGTTCAAATATATCTCTATATGGGATAGTGGACATTAATATAACGTATATCGAATTCTAGCATATAATGATGTTAAAAGCCGGTCGTTGGCTTAAAGCAAATTCATTATAAAAACCAGCAACATAATTTTTGAAGATTTGCTGTCAATATTCTGAACTATGTACCCAATTTACACAATCTTATATCTATAACATCAACTACATGTAAATAAGTCAACTCTCTTTAAATTGAACTGATTACCAAATGCTGATTATAATAAACTAAAAAAGTAACAATTATTGTAAATAATTACGCTGATTATATTAATTATATTTGATTAATATAAAAAGTCTGCTTTTACTTTTGAACAGTATTTACAATATAATTTTAAAGTTCTAAAAACTACGCAATATATTAGTATCTTCAGATTTTAAATACTAAAAAAATGTTTTTTTTTTCCCCTACCAAGCTGACTAATCATCTAGTATTATATTTCAAATTTTGAGTATCATTTGAATACTTTCTTTTCGTCTATATACTATCCCAATGTCGCTAATACGACGTCACTATAGCAATGACCAAGTTTGCACTCCTTACTGTGTAGGCTTTACAAGTTTGATATAACAACTAGCTAGAAGTCCCAGAAGCAATTTCAGGCTGCAATCTGTTGCAACTATCAAAAGGTTGTTATCCAATTGACATCTTTGACATGTATATTTGCTATGTTACAATTTTATTAGCATTGACAAATTACTCTTCTATTATTACTTTGTTCTATTAATATAAATTTAGAGGTTAATTTCATTTTTTTGGATTTGAATTCATATATTGATTTGCTAATTCAACGTGTTCCAATTCAAAATTTTGGTCACAACTCTTTACAAATCTTAATCACAAGATTCATATTAAATTTATAACTATTAAAAGATCTTTGCCTAGTTGTAACTACTTTAAAGTTTGTTATTTTCTATAAATAGACGAAAGTATATATGAATAATTTATCCTGAGTAATACCTATACTTTTTGTAGCCAATTTCAAGATCACATTGTCCACTATAGGCAAATTTTAAATACTACTTAAATGTTTTTTTTCATTCTTAGTGTTATATTGATAAACATGCTAAAAGTTGCATTTTCTATCCAGTGAATGCCCTCAACTAGCTAGCTAATTTCAAATATTATTCTTATACTTTTTTTTGTTCTAAATTGTGCTTACTCATGTCAATATTAAAATAAACATACTAAATACGGATGCATAACTAATTTATATAGCCCATGTCTATTCAAAATCCAAAAATCTATTATTTGAATCTTGATCATCAAATTTGAATGAGTAAGTGTGAAAAAATAATAAATAAATTGATTTTTCAGCATTCAAAATAATGTATTATAAGTAAATCATGTAACTAATTTGTTTAAAGAGAGTTGACAGTATTATATTTAAACTTTATAAAAAATATCAGCCTATTATTTATTTTGTTCACAATGTTTTTAACCACTTTAAGCCTATCGGTTACTATAAGGTTTAATATATATGCACAACAGCACTAATACAACAAGCTTCCACTCACAACAAGCATATTTTGTTTAGTAAGCTTGTATTTTATATTTGCTATTGTGGTGTTGTTGCTGCTTGCATTGTTCAAAGTAATTGTTAATGTCTATAAAGTAACAAATATATTAATAGATACATGAATAAAAAAAACCTGAATTATTAAATGCCTATTTTGGACACAACATTTCAATATTCAAGACATTTAAAAAATGTAGAACTAATAGTGATTCTGATGTGTAGCGCAGGAACCAAACTAAATGCTAAGAGAATTTTTCAAAGATCCCAATTTTTGTTGATGAAATAGCTTAGTTGAGGTGTAATAAATAAGCAACTAGAAAAAATAAACATATATAAAAAAAATATTATACATGTAATAGCATATAACAGAGATGTGGTGACTTAGTGTAGTGGTCTAGTCGTCACTCTCTCCAAGTGGCAGGTCTAGAATTCGAATCCCACGGACGACAAATTTTGAAAAATAGGCTTGCATTACAGTTGACGGTTATGATTATCAGTTGGATCTTAGATAAATCTGTAACTTTGGTCACACTATCTAGTAATGAGAGCAATGGCGCAATAAAGCCGAGAAACCAGAATAACCAAAAATTTATTTGGGAAGTCCCAAGCTAAGGAATAGTAATGATTTATGATGGTACTACATGAGGGCTGAATTCGAACCGGGGGCCCGAAATCGGAGAACTGAATAACCAGATCCTAATGGTGGAGGACATACTAGCCGAACTGCCAGGTTTTGTCGCATCAGAGAAAAAGAGCATACGTTTCGAAAGTATGTACAAAGGGAGGGCACCTAAGGCCTGGGCAGACCAACCCTTCTAAGTTGCCAGCTAGAAGTAAGGGAGGAACTGATAAAGAATCTGGGTAAGAAGACAGTACCAAATGTGGGTATTGAGTTTGTTGTGAACCTTAATAAGAGCAAGAAGTAGGTAATAGTCAACTGACTTGGGAAGGTTGTAGCTTGAGATACGGACCAGGTTACGGCAATATTTTAAAAGATGGCTTGAGGTACAAATCCAGTGTCAGCAGTATAACAAGTACTAAAGTTGGTTACAAGGGGTTCAATGGTTAGCTCTGATCCCAAGTGTATAGATCAAGCTGTGGCATAAAATTACTGAAGTCTGGGTGAGGCATATGAGTGAGACAGATGCCTCAGCAAATAGGCGAGCATGTCTTACTATTGATCCAAAGAGTAACCCCCTAGTAAGTTAGGGGCTGAAGAGAAAGTAAAACGTTGCTAGACAGTTACACATAGGCACCTTAGAGCAACCATGTAATGCTTTACACATGAATGGAGGTACTAGGTCTGGAAACTGCAACACCGTGGGAGGAGGAACCTGGGATATATAAAAATATATAGACTAGGCTCTGTACTACCTTGTAATATACTTAACTGTTCAGATATAATAAAGTAGTTATCGTTGAAACCAAAAAAAATAAAAAAATAAAAAAAATAGCCATATAACCAAGATTTTAGGTTGATGTCCAAAGATCGCTTGTAAAGCTTAAACGTCCAGGAGTATCTTGTATTATCATATAGACTTTTTTTACAAGATCTTTGATATAATTCTTACAATCTGAATGTGTTGTATTAGTACATATTACTTTTAATTATGGTTACAAATTTCTAAAAAGTTTTAAGAATCCCTTGTATTCAACCATGTAGAATGAATATCCATACATGAGAATTATATTGGCTAAGTCTTGCCGGCTTCTTTCTTGAGAAAATTTATAATTAACAATACCAGATATAGAAAGTTGTAATTGTAATTGTTGTTGCGATTTATCTTTAAGGTATTTACTATATTTAGTATTTTATATAATGAATAAAAGTACTTGTTCCCATTTTAGCATTGTATTTGAAATCATCTTTACAATATATATATTGGGCATAGTCCTCTAATGTAATAATTATATTTAGACTTAATATATTAAACTTATAACCTATTGATTATCTAACTTCTTACTTTAAGGTATATTTTTGACAAAATGTTTTTTTTTAAAAACCCACAACTCAATGTTGCCTGTTTTATATTTCTTAGTAGCAGAAGTTTTTTCTGAACTCTCATTTTTACTAATATTTGATTCTAATTACAGATAATTATAATGGTTAAAATGAAATAGTCTAGTGTGTATTGTTTCTTCAGCATAGCATAATATTGTTTAAAAAAAAAGAAACAATGTTTTTTTAAATAAACTTAAAAATCTAATTTCTATATGGTTTTGTTTTTATATTGGTATTTAAAAAATTATGAAACAAACGAAAAAAAAAAAAAAGTAAAAAATTAGAAAAAGAATCATTTTTTTATTAAAGTTTGAGTCGATATATATATTATTAAAAAAAGTTAAATTATAGCTATATTTGTACATATAAAGCACAAAGAACTAAGACTATATAAATCAATTGGCTATTTTATAACCGGTTAGGGTCAGTCATTTCTACAGATAAGTTTTTTTTATAAAATATGTTTGGTATGACGTACATATATATGTATAATAATTTATGAAAACCTGATCTGCTAACACCTATATGTTTGGCTAATTTATTGAAACTAATAAGTCCTCTAAATTTTTTGCTGGTAAAAATGATTTGAAATATACATATCATATTTCTGCATTTAACCAGACATATGCATATAGTCATAATTTTTATAATGGTTATCTGATTTTAAATTGCATATACATATTAATTTAATTAGCCAAAAAATCATTTGGCAAATATTTTAAGATTTATAGCTATTTTCAAAATTTCTGGAATACCTAATAAAAATTAACTAGATAATATTCTAGCCAATTCGACTAAATTTGTAATTTCAGCATCATAGTCATTAAAATGTCAATGACATATTCAGCATTATTAAATTTTCAGTTGAATCTATTATGTCAAAATTATAAACTTAACTGAATTATTCATTCAATTTTTATCAGATGTTTTAGAAATTATAAAAATAGCTATAACTAAATAAAAAAGGCCAAGTATATATCTAATTTAAATACACAATAGACCTGTGACCAATAGGATCTGTATATTTTTAATGAGTATTGCTGGGCCTTATTGGGCCTCTTTATAATACCTGGGCCTGGCTCATTATTTTACAAGTCTAGCCCGAACCTGGCCCAATTAATCACGAGCTTAAAAATTGGGCCCAAGCCTAGCCCAGACTTGCAAATTTCCGGGTTTGGCCTGGCCTATTGCAAACTCTAGGTTAGAATAAGAAAAATAGCAAATATAATTTAAAGAACACTTTTAAGCCCAAAAAAGCTAGTATAGTATTTTATAAAATACATCTGCTAACACTTTCTCTTTCTAGTTCAAGATTATTAACAATTAGATCTAAAAAAAGTTAGTATAATATTTTTGATATTTCTAATGCCTTTTGATGTCTAATTTTGCTATATAGTTTTGGATTACAAGAAAAAGTATTAGCAGCTACACATTATGCTAACTTTTTTTGATCTAAGTAGTACTATTCTTAAATCGGGAAGAAGAAATACTAGCTGGTGTAGCATATAGAAATACTATATGAATTCTTCTTGGATATAAGTGTTATAGGGTATTCTTATATGTTTTCTTAATATAATTTGATAGTGATTAAGATTTTGTTTAATTTATCTAGAAATCAAAAAATCACTATGAAATTGATTATATGAATTTTTTATTCTTGAATATATTAGTATATCAAAAAATAATTGTAGCACTTATATTATTTTATATATATTGTAGCAAAAAGATTGTTATGATAAAATTTTGTACAAGTATTACAATTAGAATAGAAAGATAAGTTGAATATATAGCTTTGGACTTCTAAGTCGATTCATTTACAAAAACTCATTTACAAATATTTATATAGTAGAAGTATTTTACAAACTTATCCAGATAACAGATCTTGGACTTTTTAAAAAAGTGAAAGAATAAAAACTATGAAATTCTACTGTATCTAGTATCTGAAATTTGGCAAACCATATATTTAAATATTAAATATTTACAGCTTTGAAGTTATTGCAACTAAGATTTCAACTAGATAAAGAATATTTGATAAAATTCTGTTTAATGGTAGTCTTGTATTAAGAATTATCAGTAGAGCCCCGATTGTTATATTGAATTAGCTATAAAATGTATGGATAAAAATTTTGATAAATGATCTACTGCAACTGAAATTATTGAAATAATCATACTTTGGTTAGATAAAATAGATCTGGAAAATAATAATGAATCAAAAACAAAATTTGAAAGCTAATAAGTTTAAACTAGAAAATATGATACAAAATACATATACTAGTAAGCAGTGTTTAAAATTCAAACTTAAACTTATATTTTCAAAAGAGCTTAATTCCAACTATTAATATTCTCAAAATTTTTTTGATGTTCATTATAATATATTAAAATGAATATTAATTTTTTAATAATATTCATAATTTAATAAAATTTTTTTATATTCTAAGTTAGAATATAAAAAATATATAAAGTACTTAGAATTTTTAAGTACTTTATATATTTAAAAATAATAATTTATTATTAGCTAAATTTAAAAAAATAAAGTAAAGTTTTTAAGCTTTATTTTACTAAATTTTAAAAATATCTAGCTTCAACTAGCAGCTATTTTTATATATAAAACTAAGTTTTTTAAAAAAAATTCTAATATAAAGTATTATATCAATTAAAAAGTTATCTAATAATTAAAATAAGATATTGTTGCACTAAACTAGAAATGAATAAATATTCTATAGAATAGTTATATAAAACTTTGAATTTAGATAAATAAATATTAGGTATATAACTAAATACAGTATAACTATATGATATAAGACACTATAATTTAAACAAACAGAAATAGCATAAAATTTTTAAATATATAACACTATAATTTAAATAAAAAATTTATAAGTATAAAGTATAAAATACCTTTTTAAAAACATATCATAACAATCTATTACAATTTTCTAGTATATAATGCTAGAACAGAGATTAAAAATAAAGGTATTTTTAATATCTACACTGGCATTATATATCATATCAATATAGTTATACTGTATTTAGTTGTATATCTGATATTTATTTATCTGAATTTCAAAACTATAACTTATATGACTATTCTGTATTGGAGTTATCCACCATTTTTTCTAAACGAAACTTATATTTATAACAATGTTGCACAGCTACTTATTAAATAAACTTTAAATATATATTGTACTATATATATATGTATGTATGTATATATATACATATAGTACATAAATATATATTACAATTGAAAACTGATAAGCAAAAATTTATATTAAAATTAGAACATTTTATATAACTTACTGTTCTTATCAATAAAATTGAGAACATAAAATTTTATAAATGTTCTCTTTGAGAACATTTTATAACAACAAAATGTTCTTAAATAAGAGAACACTATTTTTAATATTAATTGACAATCTATCACTCAATAGAAGAAATTTCCATATTAGAATGTGATGCAGATCATATATGACAAGACTTGAATCAAAGTTTTTGGATTATAAGTAAAGTATAAAATTTTTCAAACCAATATAGTATTAAAGTAGTACAACTGATACTTCAAAACCAAAAGCCTTTAATTATAAAATTATTAAATATTAATTTTTTTTTTTGATGAACTTTACTTTGGATGAATACAGTATTTTCTAAGCTAGATCTTATAATAATTAGATTATAAAACAAGTTATAGCATTTAATTCTACTTGTTAAAAATTTTAAATTAATAAATAGATTGCTTTTATTTAACAATCCCTTTAGATCTAATCTTGATTCAACCTCACCTATTAACAAATAAACGATCTTTATATTACAGGTTGAATTAAATGACAATGCGAATAAAATAACAGAAAAGAAATCATGTAATGGTAATATGTATTTATATTCTTTTTTTTTTATGAACTTGATCTTATTTTAAATCCACTATTTAAAATTTTTATATTCATAGGCTGAATATAATTAATGCATATGATCTCTATAGTTACATTCTAAACAAATACAAATCAATAGATTTTAAGATTATTGTACAATAGTATATAAGTATTTATATTCTTTGTTTGTAATTTGGGATTTAATATTTCAGATCCACTAGTTAATGATTTTTATTAACAGGCTGATTAACGCGAATGAAATGATTCAAAAACATTATATAAGGTAAACATGTATTTATATTCTTTTTTTGAACTTGACTTGCAACTGATTAATAAATAGTCTTTATTAGTTACAGGCTGAATAAATATGAATCAAACGATTTGAAGGGTATTATGTGACAGTAATAATATTTATGTTTGTGATCTTGATTTACTATTTTAAATCTACTAGTTAACAATCTTATACGTATTTATAGGCCAAATGAGATAATTAACGTGAATAAATAACTTGAAGACAATGTAAAGTATATTCTTTGTTTGTGAATTTGGCTTGCCGGCTTTAATTTCACTAATTAATAAATAGTCTCTACAGTTACAGACTAAACAAATATGAGTCAAACAATTTGAAGAGTATTACTGTATACAACAATAATAAGTATTTATATTTTTTGGTTTTTGTTCTTGAATTTATTATTTTAGATCCACAAGTTGGCTGAATGAGATTATTAATGGAAATGAAATGATTTGAGGATATTGTATAAAGTATATATATGTATATTCATGTTCTTTGTTTTGAACTAGCCTGCCAACTTTAATTCTACTGGTTTTTATAGTTACAGAATAAATATGAATCAAACGATTTGAAGGATATTATATAATGGTAATAAGTATTTAAGTTCTTGTTTTGTGATCTTGGATTTGTTATTTTAGATCCACTTGTTAACAACCTTTATAAATATTCTTTGTTTATGAATTTGGCTTGCCAACTTTAATTCCGTCAATTAAATAGTCTTTATAGTCACGGGCTGAACGAATATGAATCAAATAATTTGAAAGGTATTACTGTATGCAATAGTACATAAGTATTTATATTCTTGGTTTTTGATCTTGGACTTATTATTTTAGATTCACAAGTTGGCTGAATAAGATGATCAACAGGAATAAAATGAGATAAGTATTTATATTTTTTGCTTTGCCAACTTTAATTCATTAATTACTGAATAGTCTTTATAGTTGCAGGCTAAACAAATAATCAAATGATTTGAAAAGTATTATGCAATGGCAATAAGTATTTATTTTTGTTTTGTGATCTTGATTGATAGTTAATATGGATAACTTGAAGGCAATATAAGGTATATTCTTTGTGAATAGCTTGCTAACTTTAATCCTACTGATTAATAAAATTTCTATAGTTAGGGCTAAACGAATGTGAGTAAAATAATTTGAAGGATATTACTATGTACAATAGTAATAAGTATTATGTTTTTGGTTTTGAATTTTGTTTTAGATTCACAAGTTGGCTGAATGAGATAATTAATGCGAATAGAATAGTTTGAAGACATTATATAGAGTATATATTTATATTCTTTGTTTTGAACTTGACTTGCCGACTTTATTTTCACTGATTAATGAATAGTTTTTATAATTTTAGAACAAATGATATGAATCAAACAATTTGAAGAGTATTATGCAATACTTTTCAAATTGTTTGATTCACATTGTTTGATTCATATTATTCGTTCTGAAATTATAATAATAAGTATTTATATCTTGTTTTGTGATTTTAATTTATTATTTTAAATCTACTGGTTAATGATCTTTATGCATATTAATGAGATGATTAATGCGAATGAAATAATTGATAGCATTATTGTAAGGTAAATATGTATTTATATTCTGACTTGATACTTTAATTTACAGATTAATGAATAGTTTTTATAGTTAGGCAAATTAAATAATTAGAAAAGTATTACTGTATATAATGGTATATAAGTATTTATATACACTTTAATCTTTTAATTTTTTTTCTAAGCTCTAGCTTTAAAGTTTAATATAATTTAATTTTTAAATTTATGATAATAAAGAATACAATAATATTTTAAATTTCAAATTTTATTACATATAAAAATATTTATTTTATTATGTATTAAGTTTTAATTGAAATGATTTTACTAAAATGCACCTATGTGTTTATACCTATATATACATTATTACAAAACTAGCTAATGAGATATTCTAAGTAAAAATTTTCTACGCTTCTAAAAACCTTCCAAACCCTAACTTTAATTACTAACCCTAATGTAAAAAATTTGAGACAAAAATTTTATATACAAAAATAGAAAAATATAAAAAATTTAATAAAATATATAATAGATTAAAGCATCATAATTCTTATTTACATTTAATATTGTAATAGATAGATTTTAAACTGAGATCTAAACCAGCAGATTGTTTATGTGGGATCTAAACTAGTGGGTAAGTGGACTTTAAACTAATAGGTAGGTTTTATTAGTTATTAGTATTAAATCGGGTCTTAGTTAGTGATTGGTTCTTAATTATAGATAGATTATAAATAAAGTAGTTGGAAAGTTGGCGAGGCAAACTGGCAAGACAAGCTTTTTAGCTTGTCAAAACATGGTAACAAAATAATTTCTAAGTAGTCCTAGTAGATTGGAAATAGCGAATAAGTAGCTAATAAGTAAGTTTAATTAGTAGAGTAAACAGGTTCAAATTAATAAAAAAAAATATTAATATATCGAAGTTCTGGGGTTGGAGATTATACTTTATTATACAATTAGTGTTCTGTATGTATATATATATGTATGTACATATGTACTACGTATGTATAATATAAAATTTTTTACATTTCCGTATTAGGTTTTTTATTATTAAAATGCGTCAAATTTACTTAGTGATTGCAGATTATTTTCTTTAGGTGACTCGCAGATCATCAATTAATGTTCTTAAAAAAAATTGAATATACATTGAGAACATTAAGAATATTAAATTTTAAACACTGCTAGTAAACTATATAAAATGAAAATTTTTTGAATATATTAATACTTCAAATTAAATTCTAACAAAAAAAATTTTTCACTATAAAAAAACTCTTTTTCTAACTTTAACACTAACTCTAACACTAATCTTACCTCACCCTAACCCTAACTAACACTAACCCTAACACTAATCTTACTTCATCTTAACTCTAACTAACAAAAACAGTTTGTTTTGATTTCATGTTACACCTAATTTTATAATCTGCAGAGAATGCGATAACATTGTATATGAAATATATAAATTATCTTATTAATAGATCCATGTTATTTGCCCTATAACAATTTGTTCAACAGTTATTTTTTTAGTAATATTTTTAAGAATATTATTAAAAAAATAGCTGTCAGACAAATTGTTGTAAAGCAAGTAATATAGACCTCTCATTAATAAATTATTTTTTAAATAATTTTTATAAACTTGTAAAATTAATTTAAAAAAAAAATTTTATTAATTTTTATTAAATTTTTGTTAAGTTATTCTTGTTTAAAGTTAAAAAAAACTTATTAAAAAATATTTGTTTGATTTTTATAAACTCAACCTTATATATTTTTTAAAATTTTTTTTTATATAATATAAATTAGATATAAGGTTTTAATTTTAGTTCTTATAAGATTTTTAAAGATTTACTTAGAGTGTTTACTTAGTAGTAAATAGTAAACTTCTATTTATACAGTAAATTGTCAATTAAATTATATTAAAAAAAACAATAATATAAAAAAAAATTAATTTTAATACAATATATATAATTTTTTAAAAATGAAGTTAAAAATTAAGTGACATATTACCTTTTTAAAAATTTATATATATATACAGTAGCCTTATATACTGTATTTTTATTTTTATTATTTTGCTATATTAATAAAAAAAATATATACAATATATATATATATATATAATACTATGTATAATAATACTAAAACATAGTAAATATATACAGTATTATACTATAAAAAAACTACTAATTATTTTAATTTTTTTAAATATTTTCTAATTCTGAATTTAATATAATATATATTAAAATACTTTACTGTAATATAAATACTGTATATTTGACAATACAAAAAAAAAAATAAAATAAAATAAATTTAATTTTAATTTACTCTATAACTATAACTATGCTTGTATAATTAATAAAGCACTAAACAAAAATAAAAATCTCAAATTTAATAAAGTATTATTATTATCTGTACCAGTTATTATATCGCACTAATTGAGACTCGGGTCAGTGTTTGGACTCGAGTCAACTCGTAACTTAAAAAGACATAGTTTTGACTTGAATTAATTCAAGTTAAAATTATGATTTTTAAGCTACGAGTTGACACAAGTCCAAACACTAAAGAAAATACTTAATAAAACTAATAAAATGTCTAGTGCTTTTCAAAATAAAGTCAAAGATTGAGTTTCTTTGATTTGATCAAATATCTGAAGTTTAAATATTTGATTAAGTCAAATATATAAATTGATTTTGAGAAGCACTAAAAGTGTCTGAATTATATTACATAGCGGATCCTCATTGCAAACTAGAACAATTTCAAGCAAGTACGTACATACATGTTTCTCATTTAGGACTTTAAAAAGAAACACAATTAATGGAATTCTTGCGGTTTTTACCTGGGTATAGTATAATAAAAAGGGAATTCTTTAATCAGTGCAGTATAGTACACTTTCCTGACATAAATTACTAGATTTTTCAATTTCGGTGAAGATCATCCGTATGACCTTATTGTTTTTAAAATTTTTTTTTTATTGAAAATTACTATACTGGCCCAAAAAAAAATTTTTTTACGGTTTTATTCGAACCTACTAGTGTGTTTATTTATTTATTTTTTTTTACTATGAAACAAAGAAAACAGCTTACCTATAAACAATGCAACCAAATTATTAGTGCCTGGAAAAACGGTATGAAGCAAATAAGAATCGCAAAGACTCTAAAATTTGCAAAAAGCACCGTCAATGATGTTATTACATACTACAAAAAGACTGGGGAAACTGTACCTTTTCCTCGTCCTGGACAATCTCCTAAAGTAACTGAATGTGGTGTTCGGCACCTAACTTGTATTTTAAAAAAGGACAGAAAGCTTACGCTTAATGTTTTGACGAACAAATTCGTTGAAGCAACCTCTGTAGAAGTATCTACACAAACCATACAACGGCACCTTCATAATGAAGGATTTTATAGTTGAGTTGGTTTAAGAAAACCATTTGTAGATGAGGACTCTCGTGTGGCTTGTTTGGATTGGGTAAGGGCAAAAATAGGTTGGGATAAAAGGTGGAAAAATGTTATTTGGAGTGACGAATCTAGGTTTGAGGTGTTTAGAAAGGATGGTCGTAAGTATGCTTGGAGGAAACCAAAAGAAAAATACAATGTTGAATATTTAGTTCCAACATTTAGGTTGGGAAGGTTAGGTGTAATAGTTTGGGGTGTTTTAGCATATATGGTCTTGGGCCTTTAGTTCGGGTTCATGGCAGGATAGATTCGAAAGATTATGTAGAAATTCTTGAAACTTGCTATGTACCCTATTTAAACAATTTAATAAACGTAGTTAGTCAAAAAAATTATGTGTTCCAAGACGATAATGCTAAAATTCACACTTCCAAATTTACTGAACATTGGTTTAACGAAAATGGTATTTGACAACTTCCATGGCCCTCATATAGCCCGGACCTTAACCCCATTGAACATTTATGGGATGAATTGGAGCGTCGTATACGTAAGCACATTTCTCTACCAAGCGATGAGTCGGAACTCTTCAATTTGCTCCAGGAAGAGTGGTTTAAAATTGATGGTTCAATTTTAAAAAATCTTGTTGAAAGTATGCGTCGACGTGTTCTTGCTGTAATTGCTGCTAATGGGTACCCTACACGGTACTAAATTATATAAATAAAATTTATATATGTAGCTGTTAAATAAAAAAATTTTGACCCGAATTAATATGTAGTTTGTTGAGAATTTGCAAATCAAAAACCTGCAAAAAAAATGATCGTCATACGTTACCAAAAAAATCCGGTGACTTATGTCAGGGGAGTGTACGTTACTGAATACCTATCCATATCGTACAATATTAACGGTGTAAAAAAATTTATAAGTATGGTACGTACGTATCTAATAAGCGTATTTTTCGTACGTACGTACAGTACGTCTGTCCAACTTCACGGTACTACCTGCTTACGACCTCTTCAATAATGGATATAATTATCCAGATTATCAACTTCAATAACAATATGACTATAAATTTCCTCGATCATCGATTATGATTTAGGAATTCCTAAATTATCAATTTGGATAACGACTATGAATTTCCTAAATTATCATTAAGATTTCTTCTGAGTGCATAAAATTTAGAAGAAACTTTGTGTTATGATAAAATTGTACGCACGTATCTCCCTCTAATCTAAGTTCGGTGTTTTTTTTGGTATAACCAATACGCCAAAGAAAAAGTAGATCTTAATATTTTTTTGGCACAATAATCAGTATATATTTAGCTACCCATTATTTCATTAGCTTTAAGCGAAAACTCCGCTTTCTCTCAAAACTTATTACTTCGTTTTTTTCCTTAAAGCTAAAAACCATTCACTATGCCAGAAGTAACTACATCTGAAGAACAAACTTCTAATACTCAACCAATTACAGTTGAACCAGCAGCGATGAATAATATGTCGCCTAATTTAGTCTCTCAAACTAATGAACCAAATAAAACAAGTTCTGAACAAAATATTCCCCAAAATATTCGTAAACTTCGTGGGGGAGGTGGTTTTAGAGAATTTTGTTGTTGCTGTTGCATCTAATTAGTGTCGAGGTAAGTTTACCGCAATTTACAGTTATAACACTCACAGCAATGATTAAGTCAATTAAAAGATTTATTTCTATTAGGTTTCTGTGTAAAATTGATATGAAATAGTGTCGCTTTTATAAATGGCAATATTGAATCTGACCTGAAAATTAGATGTAAAAAAAAACCTCTACTAAGATGCTATATAATAAAACTTTAATAGCCTCTTTATGTACTTTTTTTTCTATTCCCTTTTGCAAAAGAGCATAATGTTTGTATAAAGCTGTATAATTGGTATCAGAATCTGGTGTTAGTCAATAATATATTATGAACTTTATTTCGCTTTGTATTAATATTACCATTTAACCAATATTGACATTTAACTCTATTTATATTATAACCATATACAATTATCTAATAAAATTTTTATTACTGTTCTTTTTTAACGAAATTTAATTTTGCCTAATTAAACGACTATGGTCTACCATCACGTGATTCAAACTGGGATGAGGTAAGGAACGCACATAACGAAAATGGTGTTATTAATGGGATTAGATTTGAACATCGGTGTAGATGCGATAGAATCTCTTATCGTGCTTAACTATATTTACTAAACGGCATGTGCGTGTCAGTTTTCAGGCTTTTGATTGGCTACTTATTAGGCATATGACCCATGAGTGATACACAAGTACGTACATACTAGGGTGGTAACTCAACTAAGTAAATCAAAATTATGTGAGCAAACTATGGAATTTGTTCTATTGCAGAATTTTC
>CAJVPY010002850.1:0-15247 GCA_910591965.1 Dentiscutata erythropus | reverse complement strand
TATTTTGATTGAAACACAAATTTGATTGGTATTTAGATGAATTTGATTGGTTAAAAAATGAAATAGGTTGAAAAAACCTGTAATATTTTAAAAAATTTAATATATAGATATAAATAAATAATTTCTACTTTATAACAAATCTTTTATTATAATAACCATTAACCTCTTTATATATAATTCCAACTTTTTATACAAGAACAAGTATATTTTATCTATATATAATAGCTATACTATTTTATTTTTTATAATTAGATTAATTCTAAAAAGACTAGTTTTTTAAATAAGTTATATACACAGGTCGAATATGAAAATTTCGGACAGACTATCTTTTTTCTAATATTTCTATAATACATACTAATAGTTTAATGAGATATCACCATTGTATATATTTTGCAAAAATCTGCTGATACTTTTATTTTTTTTCTGCAAAAAGATTTCATATAGATATCGAACAAGGTAAATATCTTGAAAAAAGTTAAATGATATTTTGATTAGTCTATCAGAGAGTTTTGATAGGATTTTTTTAGATATCAGACAAGGTAAATATCTCAAAGAAAGTTGGTTGATATTTTGCTGTTCTATCAGAGAATTTTTTTAAATATTAAACAAGGTAAATATTTCAAAGAAAGTTAAATGATATTTTGGTTAGTCTATCAGAGATTTTTGATGAGATTTTTTTTAGATATCAGACAAGGTAAATATCTCAAAGAAAGTTAATTGATATTTTTTTGTGTTCTATCGAAGAGTTTTGATAGAGTTTCTTTAGATATCAGACAAGTAATATCTCGAAAAAAGGTAATTAATATTTTTGTTGTTCTATCAGAGAGTTTTGGTAGAGTTTCTTTAGATATCGGACAAGTAATAGCTCTAAGAAAGGGACCGAGATAAAATTGCCACCCAAAAAAGTTTTAAAAATCATGTGGTATTGTCAATTCATCATGATTGGAATCATGATAATAATAAATAAAGTATTAATTGATTTAGTAAATGATTTTGTTTTTTTCAATTCTTCAAAATGTAAAACGATTGTTGAACTCTTTTAAAAACATAAATTCAATAACACAATATTCTAAAAATACACATTGTTCTCCATAACCAAATTTCCACTAATTATAAATGAAAAAAGAAATAAATTATAAAAACTAATCAGGCAAATGCAATTACATCAGAAAATCTTATAGATGTTATTTTGAATGCTCTTCCAGAAGGTTATAACTCTGATTATTTATTTGAGCAAAAAGGTTTATAATTCCGAATCCAGAGCGCAACAAAAAAATTTTTGAAGAAAACATGATTAATCCAAATAGTAACAAATAGACGATAATAAAGCTATTGCATAAATTGAAGGATTATAATCATTTTAGAATCCCTAGAAAAATCGTAATAATAATACTTTCAACTGTAATAAATATTACGTTTATCGAGTTTATTTGAAATAATAAAATGATTAATTTATTGCTTATAAATTTTTTGTTTGCTCAAGTTAAATGACTTTTTGGTGCTCGATATATTTGTCACGTGATGATCGAAACTTTTTTGGGTGGCGATTTTACCCCGGTCTACAGTACAGTACAAACCGAATTATTCAACACCTAAAAAACTGGTACCTGTTGTCATTACAGAAAGAATATCGTGCTAATTTAGAAGCAAATCATTACTTTAAGACAATGTAGATGAATTTTTCTAATTGTCTAATAAGGCATATTTAGCTTTTATTTCTTTTTTTAAAAAATAAAATAAAAATAGAAGATCTTGAATTTCGTCTTTTTTCATACCGATTCCAAACGACATACGTACGTTATTCATTAATTCACAAATGATACATGTTAAATTGACAATAATCAATAAACATGCAGCATATACTCTTTTTTTTATTTGCGCCAATTCGTGTAATATGTTTATTATGGAAGTCTAATTTTGTATCCGGATCTCTTTTATATTTCTTTCTAAGATTTATTGATACACTAAACATGTTAGACAAGCATTCTAACGAAAATTTAATACGTTGATACTATCATTACAATGATTATAAAACAATCATAATGTTACAAAAATAGCTTTTATTATACGGATCATACCAAATCATAAACTTAATCGAATCGAATCGACCGAAAAATCATTCGGCTAATTTTTATCAGGTATCCAAGAATTATGATAATCATATATTTTGTTTGTTATTTTTTTTTCTCTAGTATAAACTTGAGTTCCAAAGCTGGAGATTAAGGCAAATATGCGAATATTTACTTGGTCTTACTAGAATCGTAGACCAAAAGGATGTTAAAAGGTATATATTTGTTAAATGAGCCCGACAAATTTAGGCATCTCTTAAGGTAGATGTACCTAATTTGACGCACGACGATATCTCGTGAACCGTTGATCAGAATCATAGAATTTTGGTACCATTCGATTCGTCTCATCGAGACGAATCGAACGGTACCAAAATCACCTGGTTCTGAACGATAGTTCTCGAGATACTCCATTTAATCAAAACAGTCCAAGGTAGATGTACCAAATTTGACACAGGTAAACGTTTACGATGAATACCATGTGATGTATTGACAAGATTTTGGCACCATTCGATTCGTCTCATCGAGACGAATTGAACGGTACCAAAAATTTTATGAATCTGATCAATACAATCACATGGTATTCATCGTAAACGTTTACCTGTGTCAAATTAGGCGCTATATCAATTTAGGTCCATTTTTTTGACCAAATAACATCTCGTGGTCTAGTGATTGTAATTGGATGGTTTTGGTGCCATTCAATTCGTCTAAATGAGACGAATTGAATGGTAAGGCGCGTCACGTGACATTTATCGTAAACGTTACCTGCGTCAAAATAGGGACACTTACCTTATCAGTTATATTGCAATTACGGGACTTATGAAAAAAAACAAAAATGAAATCCAACTAAATTGAAAACAGCGATAAGGTCTTATATTCATCAAGTAGTAATTTTTAGGCAAGTACGGACGCTGAAGTAGCAATTCGAGGCAGGTGGCAACTTGAAGTACAGCAAATATTACTATTTGAAATATTTAAGTCATTTGATTTATTCTACCTCGTTAATTGTGATAATACCAGTAAGTATAAAGATCATTTTGCAATACTATCATTAATTTAGACTGAGAGCATATTTACAGTGTATTATTTAATTATTTGAAAATTTTCAAAATAGGCTATTAATGTTCAAAGATATTTATCATTAGATAATGCCTTTCATTGAGTTTAATAAACTAAATGATGTAATTAAAATAAGCTTTTCAAAATTCAATATATATATATATATATATATATAGATAGATATAAAATTAGTAAATATAAAGTTAAATTTTTCTGCGTACGTAAGTCGGGGAAATGTGCATAACGAGAAAACACGTGTAACAGATACTGTCATTATGCAAATTATGACATAATGATAGGCATTTATTTTTTTCAATCCGGGATTATGTATATGTTAACAGATGCATTCACGGGTTATCTAGATGATCTTTACCCGGGCCTCAATATCTTAATACGTAATGGAGGTAAAAAAAGAAAAATTATATCGATATACGTACAGTACATAAGTACATACGAACTTTAGAAATCAATAAGAAAGTACTCGTCTCTTGATTTCTAATGGCACGCTCTATGTGCTCTCAAACACAGAGCAAATAATCCATAACAATAACGGTAATGGCTTGTTACGTATCACTCCTTAAAACTATTACAGTATTAGTGTTACCAATCTACACACCAATCAGGGTAAGACACATATATGGCACACAGCATCAGAATCTTATTGTCGCGGAATTAACATAGTAAAATATCCTTTGGCTACGTATAAGTTATTCTGTATCTAGACTAGGTAAACAACGAGCTAGAGCTATATGGTAAGAAAATGAAAACAATAAATTATAACACCTGTCTTCAATGATATTTGTTTCACTAGAATTAATAATCATAAATAACATAAATGAGTTACGTAGCAAATAATTCTGAGGAATAAAATTTAATACTTGCGTATCGTTATAATTAATTAATTAATTAATTAATTAAAGTTATTGACTTTTTTTATCATATACAGTAATAGCATTTAAATTTCGTCAGGACTGAATCTTCAAATTATTTTTATTTAAAAAAAATTATGTTTTATAATGAAATACGATCTATAAATTATATGTAATTTATATGTATATAATTTATATGTAATTGGGGTGTATACTAAATAAAAAGTCACTAATTAACGAGAGTAAACTATAATAAATATTCATATCTTAAAAATATATATATATCATAATAGAATAATGAAGAATCAGATTACGATTTGTTATTATGTTAAAAATATGTTAAGTACGAGATAATGATTCGTCCTCAACTTTTCTAGATTTAAAACAAAAATTAAATAACCACATTAACAGATTCCACCAGAATAAAAAAAATTTTCCAACAATATTTCCTTTTGAAGTTTTAATTAAATTTGGTGAACGTTGTTGAGATGATAGTTCTATTAAACCTGTCGCTTTAACATTATTAAAAAATTTTTCTTTTGGAAATGCTTTGATAAGTGTTAAAATTTCGGAATCACTTAATGTACTACTAATATACCACGTACGAAGACTACCTTGTTCCCCACTTTCATCAACTTCTTGAATTGTATGCGTAAAGCCTAATACATTAATTAATAAATTAACTGTAGCTCTCATAAAATCAATTCCGTTTTGAGTTAAAGTATTATCCAAAAATGTCCATGAAGCGAGTGTAGATTGGTGTAATTGAAATTTAAAAACATGTAATAACCCTTTTAAAAACGGCCGAGCTCCAATTGATGTTTTATATTGTGCAAGATATGTTTTAAGTTCTGAAAGTCGATGAAGTGGTGTATATTTAGCTGGTTTTGAATGTAAAAGTTTATCTAATTCTTTAAAAAGTTCCTTGGCTTTTTCTCGGTGAAATTCTGATCGAACTTTTCTTTTAGATTCAAGATATTTATCAAATTCTTGAGGATTAACCATTACTCCATTAACTATTCCAATTTTTACTAATAATTCTTCTATTTTTTCTTTTCTCAAATTTTTATCAATAGATTCGATATTTACTGTAACTTCTCCATTAGAACGTGATGCAAATTCTACAAGTCCAACTACTGCTTCTGCTTCTTTATCATCTTTACTAAAAAATTCTAAACATATTTTTTCCCATTCTGAACTATAATTTTTATCAAACGACGGTGGACTTCCAGAGGCCATTGTCATGTAAAAAAAAAACTTTTATTATTTTTTTTTTTAATGTGGCTTTTGAGAAAAAGTTGTTTACAAATGCAAAATAATTTTAGGAAATGGTTGGTGGAAACTTTTATACGTTTTGTGATTTGCGAATCATTGAACTTTCATGTGAATATCAATTACGATAGGTTCGACTATACATTTACTAATTGAGAAAATTAAATCTAAAAGGAATACTGTATACGTATACTGTGTTATATATATATAATATAAATATATATATCTGATACGCATATATTTGATACGTATACATACCTCATACGTAGTACGTATATGGAAATTTAGTACGTCCATACTAACTCTAATAATACTTCACCCTTAATTGTATCCCTTAATTGTTACCCCAAACTTAACTCTAAACTGTGCCATATAATTGATTTATGCATAAAGAATCTATTTCAATACATACAGTCATATCCTACTTACTGTGTTAAACAGAAATGTTAAAAATGCTATACTGTAGTTGAATTAATTTTTAACCCAGAATTCGAAATTAGCAATTGTAGTCTAAAATCGACTTAGCTGACTAAGGGTGTTCTCAAGCACCTACCTCAATGGACTCAATAACGAATCTGATTTGTCAGTTTAATCAAACTAGCCAATCATATTTTTTATTGAATTCATTGAGGTGGGTGCTTGAGAACGCCCTAAATTAGTCGATAAAACATCTTCAGTCGAACTTCATAATTTAGTTTCCCATTTTTTAAATATTTGAACAATTATAACTCAATTTTTTTAGTGATTTCCAAATTATACAGGTCAGTAGAATTCGAAAGTGTACTAATTACTTGGACTTTGAATTTACCAGATAGTGTCCATGGTCAAGTATTTTCATTTAAAGTTTTTTTTAGCATGCAAGTTCGATTGGCTGTAACATTATCATGTGATGAATAATTGGCACAGACATAACAAGAAAATCTGGTTCTTGCATTATGTTACGTATATAAATAACATCACATCATAAAGTTCACCGCATTTGAGAAAAAAAAATTAGCAAAAAAAGGGGTAATTTCGGAACTGTACACCCACTACGTAGTAGCGTAGTAGCCATATATTAATTGTTATTAATTATAATACTAAACGTTTTTTTTTTTAAACCAACCAGTCTACGTATATTACGTATAAAACCTTCTATATTTGTTAGAAATACACAAAGATAAGAATTTGCCATAAATTAATAAATTAAATATCTTTAATTGCATATTTTTTTGAGTAAGCATTTAAAGAAATATTAAAATTAAATAATTATATGTAAATCATAATGACAAGTAATAAAATTTATATCTTTAGAACGACCAACTCAATAATCTAAATGCCAATATAAATAATTAATAAATTTGTTTTATTATAAATACTATAAGCTTAATATATTACTTACCAAGAGGAACTTCAACAGAACCGACAGGTTTACTTGGTAAATTTGCTAATGTAGCATAATTAGTTTTAAACGAATAAATAAATAAATAAATAATATCTGATATAGCATAATTTTAAAATAAATACCTTTAATTACGCTTGATATTCTTTTAGTATTTATTATTTTGCTAGTGTACATAGAATCTGGATGTATTGGCGAGACAATTGGCAATTCTTTGATTATTTTATCAGCATCTAAGAATTGCTTTTTAATTTCATCTGAATATTCATAATCTTCATTCAGCCATTTATAAAGTTTTCTCCGAATGTCACTAGCAGTAGGCCGTTTTTGTGGATCTGAATTCATGCATTGCTTAGCTAATCCAATATAGCAATAAGGAGTCCCAGGTGCAAAATCAGGTCGCAATCCTTTGCATATATCTAATGAAAGACTAAGATCAAATGGGCGACCATCAAAAGGTCTTTGTCCAGTTGACATCTCTGACATAATAACTCCGAAGCCATAAATATCTGCAGCTGATGTAAACTTCTGTCCCAATAAAACCTCTGGAGAGACATAAGGCAAGACTCCATAAATACCACCTTCTGAATCATTATCATTTGTTTTTCTAGACATTCCTAGATCTGAGATGTAAGATTGCATAATTTTACTAACGCCTTCATCTTGCAAAATATTACCACTGTGAAAATCTGCATGAATATATCCTACTTCATGAATTTTCTTTAAATCTTCTGAAATATCTTCAAGTAGTTTTAATTTAATTTGCCAGGTAAGATCTCGAAATTTCATTCTTAAAAATTTATGAAGACATCCATTATTGGCATATTGAAATACCATGAAGTATTCATTTGTTTCCGTGTTTTGAGTTAATCCATATATCTTAAGATTACTACCGTGTAGTCTACATTCCATATGATTGTCAAACTTTGCAAATTTATAGAAATAAATTAGTTCAATACGTGTTTAATTAAATACAATTATTTAACTTACCTCTTTCAAAAAATCATTAGGATTTTCCTTGGAACCAGATAAGGTCTTGAGTGCAACGGTGCTAGATGGTTCACGCGTTCTTACATATCTATCAATTTCAGCAACATTTTTAACCTCTTGTTTCTTCCGTATACCATCTAACCAGGTCGCAGAAAATACCGAGCTAAACCCTCCTTCGCCAATTTTTTTAATATTATTTAGTCTATCAAATGGAATCCATTCAATCATATCTCCATAAAAAGTAGATCTAAGTTGAAGCCCTTTCATGCAATTATCAATATCCTTATTTCCACTTGTCCATTCTCGAATCGTTATGTATGGGTCACATGTTTGACACCATGCTATATTCTTTACAATATGCACATTTTCCATAATATGGTTTCCTTTATAATTTTATAATTATTGATTGTATTATATTAGTTATCATGTACTCTTAAATTTAAATGCAAATAATTTTTATACTCACCGACTAATTAACACGGATAAAATAAATTAATAAGTATTCCTGGACTTGGATAGCTTATTTTAAATACTTTGATTAATAAATGTTCTTAATACTCACTCCCTAAATTAAGGCGAGTAAAATAGTAAATATTCATAAACTTGAATGGCTTATTGTAAATACTTGGATTAATAAATGTTCTTTATACTCACATTCTAAATAAACATACATGAACATAAATAGCTTATTTTAAATACTTAGATCAATGAATGTTCTTTATACTTACATACTAAATTAACGCGAATAAAATAAATTAAGTAGTAAATATGAACCTGAATAGCTTATTTTAAATACTTGAGTTAAAAACGTTCTTTATACTCACCAACTAAATTAACGCGAATAAATAATAAATATTCATGAACTTAAATAGCTTATTTAAATATTTAGGGGTAATAAATGTCCTTTATACTCACTTGCTAAAATTAACGCGAATAAAATAAAATTAAATAATAAATATTCATGAATTGAATAGCTTATTTTAAATACTTTGATTAATAAATGTTCAAAATACTAACGCACTAAATTAACGCGAATAAATTATGAACTTGAATAGTTTATTTTAGATTAATAAATGTTCTTAATACTCACCCGCTAAATTAACACGAATTAAATGGTAAATATTTATGAACTTGAATAGTTTATTTAAATATTTGGTTAATAAATGTTCTTTATACTCACCTCCTAAATTAACGCGGATAAAATAAAATTAAATAAGTATTAATGAACTCGGATAACTTATTTAAATACTTAGGTTAATAAACGTTCTTTATGCTCACATACTAAATTAACGCGAATAAAATAAAATTAAATAGTAAATGCTCATAAACCTGAATAGCTTATTTAAATACCTATATTAATAAATGTCTTTATACTCACAATCTAGAATTAATTAGATAGTAAATATTCATAAACTTAAAGCTTATTTTAAATTCTTAGATTAATAAATGTTCTTTATACTCACGTACTAAATTAACGCAAATAAAATAAAATTGAATAATAAATATTCGTGAAATTGAATAGCTATTTTAATACTGTACTTAGATAGAGAAATGTTCTTTATACTCACATACTGAATTAACGTGAATAAAAGAAAATTAAATAGTAAATATTTATGAACTTGAGTAGTTTATTTTAAATACTTAGACTAATTTCTTTATATTCACCTCCTAAATTAACACAATAAAATTAAATAGTAAAAATTCATGAACTTGAATGGCTCATTTAAATACTTTGGTTAATAAATATTCTTTTGTATACTCACAGACTAAATTAACGTGAATTAATAATAAATTTTCATGGACTTGAATAGCTTATTTTAATTACTTAGATTGGTTGATGCTCTTTATACTTACGGACTAAGTTAATGTGGATAACCCAATTTTAATAATATTATTTGAGTGGAAATTACAAACTATTGCAAACAAAATGATTTTATAATTTATATAATTGATCATTATCAGTTATACTTACTCTCTAAAGGATTAAAATGTAAAATTCAAATATATTACATTAATAATGATAAAATTAACAAACAACGTACTTTTTAATCCAATTATCGTATTCATCTCTATTCTCTATCACACCAATTCCATAACGATAGCAAATGGCAGTTTTCAAAATTCCCATAGTATTACCGGCCTCAGCAGATTTTAGGTAGTACGTAAACGCTTTATGCTTATTCATTTCAACCCCAATTCCTAAATAATAACAGTAGCCAACTTGATACATTCCGTTTGGATTATTCATCTCTGCAGATTTTTGATAATGAATGAATGCTTTATTCTCATCCTTTTCAACTCCAATTCCGTATTCGTAACAATAACCAAGCCAGAATATTCCATCTGAATCATTTATATCGGCTGATTTTTGACAATCGATGAAATTCAGTTGATTAAAAGCATCGGTGATTTTAATAATTTCATCTGATGAGTTATTGTCTTTTTTATATATCCAAAAGTTAATTTGAAATGTTGATGAAGTACATTGGTCAAATATATCCCAAATCTATTTAAGTCTATGCTTACGTAGTACTTATGTGTGATTTGTTTCTTTGGTATTGTATCACCGGCGCAAATAAGTAGTCTGTACATGTTGATGAGAAAAGTCATTTGCGTTAACATAGTATTAGTGATTCAGGCCGATTAAGTTTTTATAGCTCGACTAAGCCGTTAAACTTTTACTGGCTTAATGATTAGTGATTAAAGCTACAATATATAAAAATTTCGCAGTTTATTTAAATAGAGCTTCTTAATATTTAAATTTTGTTAATAAGTTTAGGGTTGACCAATAACTAGTTTACTAAACTTTTCAATTTAGAAAAGGCCAATTCTATTTTGACCCGGGTCAAAGTGATCCATCACATGACCATATACCTAAGAATTTTTAAACCTTTGAGCGAAAATAACTCAATAACCATCTAGTCAAATTCGATAAAACTTTTTTTATTTAAATCATATTGATTCATAGAATTCTAATAAAAAATTTTTCATCGAATTTAGTCAGGCAGTTATCGAGATATCTTCTTTCAAAGTTAAAGAAAATCGAAACACCTCAAAATAGAAGCTGCATCAAATTTTTTCTCTAATTTTGAACGAAGATATCTTGACACCCATCAAACCAAATTCAATAAAGCATTTTTTATTTGAATTTTTTGAATGCATAGAATCGAATAAAACAATTTTCATCGAATTTAGTCAAGTGATTGTCGAGATATCTTTGCACAAATTAGAGAAAAATTTGACATAGCTTCTATTGGTTTGATTTTCTCTAACTTTGAGCGAAGATACCTTGACAACTATCTGACTAAGTTCAATGAAAATTTTTATTCAAATTTTATGAACCCATAAGATTCAAATACAAAAGTTTTAGCGAATTGGTTTAACGGTTGTCAAGATATTTTCGCTCAAAAGTTTTAAAAGAATTTGGTATTTTGATAGGCGTTTTGATTTTTTTTCTAACTTTGAACAAATATATCTCGACGAACACCTGACTGAATTCGATAAAAATTCTTAAATTCAAATTTCATGGATCCATAAAATTCGAATAAAAAAGTTTTATCGAGTTTGGTTTGATAGTTGTCAAGTTATTTTCAATTAAAGCTTTAGAAAGAATTTAGTACAGCTTCTATTTTAATAGGTGTTTTGATTTTTTTTCAACTTTGAGCAAAGATATCTCAATGAATACCTAACTAAATTCAATAAAAATTTTTTATTTATCTATAGAATTTAAACAAAAAAGGTTTTATCAAATTTGGTTTGATGGTTGTCAAGATATCTTTGATAAAAGTTAAAGAAAAATTTAGTACAACTTCTATTTTAAAGATATTTTGATTTTTTTAACTTTGAGTATAAATATCTTGATACCGTACCATTCCGAAATTAAGCACCACCAAATTTTGTATAATATCCGAAAATAAGCACTCCCTAAGTATGATCGTATCGGATTTTTTACTAAGCAAATCTACTATCTGTTTCTAAATAAAGGTATTCCCCAGGTCAAGACGATTCTAATGGCGGTAAAATTATCAAAATCGGTTCAGTAGAAAGTTTACAATTATTCTTCAAATTTTAGGCGACATTTACTTTTCATGACTGTAGATACGTAAGCAAATGCAAACAAACGTCGATTGAATTTTGAAGAGCAATTTCTGAAGTTCTACTGGATCAATTTTGGCGATTTTACCATCTTAGAATTGTCTTAACCTGGAGAATGTCTTTACTTAGAAATAGTAGGAAGGTTTACTTGGCATAAAATCCGTATTATTGATTTTTAAATTAATATCCGAAAATAAGCACCACTTATAACAAAAAAAGGGTGCTTAATTTCGGAATGGTACGGTAATTGTCAAACTAAATTTGATAAAAATTTTTTTTCAAACTTTAAGAATCTATAGAATTTAAATAAAAAAAGATTTATTGAATTTGAATTGATGGTTGTCAAGAAATTTTTACTCAAAGTTTTGAAAATTCTTAGGCATATGGTTATATAATAGGTTACTTTAATGCAGATTAAAATAGAATTGGCTTTTTTGGGGGTTGGGTTCTATAGCTTAGTTGTTAAGCCCCCATTCCCTATAGTTAAGGTCAATGTTTTGAGTTTAGCTGGAAGTAAACTACTCTATAACCAAAAATAGGAGCCTATAATTGAATATAAAGCCCTGTGATGAAGTTTAAATAAAAATATATATTTGAACAAAGAATTCCCAGAAAGAAACTAGTATGGCAAAGAGTTAAGCACTATTATAGTAGAAAATATGAAGAATGCTGTCGATATTTGTGAAAAAGGATTGGCCTTGCCAATTATGAAATTATCTCTGGCACAAAAATTCAAACTAGTATAGATATAGGATTTATGTTTGTTATAGTAGAGTTTATTTTGGGAGTAAAGTAGCTCTAATCTCTGTATTACTTAAATAGATATTAGTGTTACAAAGTAACCTTGAAAATTAGAGACTTTAAATAGAAAACCTACAGGCAGGTTTCAGGTATGGCAATTAGCAGGTAACCTGTAGGCAAAGTCTTTAAATAGACAATAACTAAAATTGTATGTATGGCCTTATTAATAGTAAAATATAATATTCTTTTAATATAATATAAGGTTGTATATACTTAATAAAACAAATCAAGAGCATAGAAGTCTCTTTATAAACTATAAAAAAAAAAAAGAATTAGCTTTTTTTTAAATACAAATCTTTCTAAATACATGTTTTAAGCTAGTTTATATATATTGTATTTATAAAAAAATATGATAGCTTAGTGTAGTGGTCTAGTTATCACCTTCTTCAAGTAGCAGGTCTAAAGTTTGAATCTCATAAATGATGATTTTAAAAAATAAATCTGTGTTATAATTAATAGCTATCAATTATTAGTTGGATCTAGGATTAAATCCATGATCTTGATTATATTATCTAATAACAGGAGTTTTAGCATAATAAAACCAAAGAACTGTAATAACTGAAAATCTGTTTGAGAGGTCCTAAATCAAAGATAGTAGTAATCTTTGATAGTGTTATAAAAAGGCTGAATTTAGTAAGAAACACATTAGCTGAACTACTGCATACTAGATACAACAGAAGAAAAAGATATATATTTCAAAAGTATATATTAAGAAGAGGGAGACTATAAGAAACCTAAAGCCTGAGCAGACCAACTTTTCTGGGTTGCTAGCTAGAAGTAAGAGAGAAGCTAATAAAAAATTCAGAAAAGAAAAAAGTTCAAATATAGGTACTAGAGTTGTTATAAACTCTTCAAGAGCAAAAGTATATAGTGAGCAACTAATTAGAAAAGTGGTAGCTTTGATTATAGAATAGCATTATCTTCAAAAGATTGAACACAGTATAGCAGCACTATATATACTAGTTAAGAAGAAATTATAGAACAAGCAGGTGAATATATATGTGGAACATGTACTACTCTATTAGAATTATTTCAAAGATAGACTAGTTTAAATTAATAAGTTCTAGAGTAGACTGGTAAATTCAATAATACTGTATGTTATATAGACAATAATATTTGACCTTATTAGATTAGAAGTTCCTATTAGCTTGAAATTAGATTATTGTCAGAGAGTTTAAATAAATAACCTCATAGTTTGAGTTATAGATATAATAAATAGTATAAAACCTTCAACTTAAATTAGGTACCAAAAATACATACTGTAAGTACTGTAGCTTAATATACTCTTACTATAAATAAATTAAACTAATAAAATCTTATCAAGCTTAAAAAGTCTCTTTAATACAAATGTATATATATATATATATATATTTGGTATTAAGGTAACCTTTTTGGCCTGAAAACTTTTTATTAGAGAACTGGATAGTGGTCTTATAATGTAATTACAATGATAGTACATCAAGCCACATGTACACCTTTTGAATACCTAATTTAAATAGTCTACCCAAAAGTTCTACACTATTTGCCATATCTGTACCCCAACTAGAAGAGTACCCATTTAAACTATCTGGTTACAACTACTCGCCATTGCCTCTCTAACCCAGGGTATTTCTTACCATATGTAAGTGGATTTTTGTATTTACCTCATATAGATTTCGCACTCTGCCTTAGAACTTACTAACCACAATTTGGATTTATTAATCTCTATTTTAAGACTAACTAACTATATATGGCTAATCCATTCTCGAGGTAAACCTAATAGAGTGGTACATGTCTTACACATATATTTACCTGTATGTTCTTATAACTTCTTCCTAATTAGTATATATTGATCTGCCATTTTATATTTGTATCTTATACCACCTTTTGGGGTACTACTATTCTACGAATATTTCTTAAACACCAATCTTTCTAACTAGATGTCTATTATGTACTTCTTGCCCTTATTTAGTTTACAACAACCCTGATACCCCACATTTAAACCGTTTTCTTACCTGGATTCTTTATTGGTCACTCCTTTACTTTCAGCTAACAATTCAGAAAGGTCAGTCTGCTTAAACTTTAGATGCTTCATAATCGCCCTCCCTTTGGTCTATATTTTCAGAGCATATACTCTTTTTCTCTAGTGCATTAGTTTAGCGGTTTGGCTAGTGTGTCCCCCATTTAAAGACTTGATTGCTTAGTTTTTCAATCTTGGGCCCGGGTTCAAATTTAGCCTTCCTGTAGTATTGTTAAAGATCGTTCCTATCTCCAAACTCGAGACTTGCCAAATGGGTTTTTGGTTATTCTGGTTCCTCAGATTTATTGTGCCAAAGCTCCCATAACTAGATAGTGTGACTGAAATTACAGATTTAATTCTGGATCCAACTGATAATCAATAACTATCAACCATAGCACAGACTATTTTTCAAATATCATCATTCATGAAATTTGACTCTAGACCTGCCACTTGAAGAGGGTAATGACTAGACCACTACACTAAGTTGCTACACTTCTACAAAAATATATATATATATATTGTATTTATAAAGATATAACTATCTATTTTTTTCAGTTTATATTTTAGTAGCAAAATTAATAATTTTTTTTTAAAAAAAAATTTTGCTAATTTTTATTTTTATTTTTTAACTTTAAAGATTAGGTTTGGGCTCTATAGCTTAGTGGTTAAGCTGCCAAACCCCCACAGTATAAGCTAAGGTCCACGGTTCGATTCA
>CAJVPY010002849.1:0-15248 GCA_910591965.1 Dentiscutata erythropus | reverse complement strand
TTTATACATAATAAAAATATTAGATAGTATATAGAAATATATTGATCTGGACATTTGGAAATAACGCTCGGAGGTGTGGTTTAAAAATTTGGCCAAATTAAGCTTAATTCAGGCAATAATTTTTTAAACTAACCCTGAGCACTATTCAGAGCAATACAGCACAATTTTGTTGGAAAATATTTAATCGGCTAACGAAAATTATAAATAGGTTATAATATGTTCGGAATCCACTTAGATTAGAATGGAATATTATACTAAAAATTAACCTTAAAAATTCTGAATCAACTTAAATTCTGTTCCCACTTACGACATATGCATATATTATATATTTGTCCAAAACCAATTAAATTTAGTTTTGGACAAGGTTTTGGAAATGGTGTCCAAAAACCAAATTGACCAACACTGTCGTTTTGCGTGCAAAGTTGCTTTACCAATCTTTAGGATTCAGGAGTTTAGATACCTTTGAGTTACGTAATGTACCCATTTTTTGGATGAGTCGTTTAGTTTTTTTTTGAATTACTGTTAAACAGTGTTGGTAGTGGAACCAATGGAGCTAAATGGCTATGTGAATGGTGCTTAAAAAACTAGTATCCATTGGCTCCATTCAAAGCTCCATTGCCAGCCCTGCTGCTAGGATTATCTGCCGACATGCAGAACAATTAAAATTTATGCTCCTTGATTGGCTAATCCTTATATGTCATATTACGTTACTTTAAGTGTTCTAGACCTTTTGTCTTTGACAAAATTGATATCAATTCTGCAGTTATGTAACACAGGTAGACAACAAACCTGGTTTGCAAGTATTCTTTCAAAAGTCTTTGATGTGATATGCAACTTATTCAAATATTTTCGTATCACTTCACAGGTAATTTAAAAGTTCGGAAAATATTAGAAAGTTTGCATATCAAAAAAAAATTTTTGAAAAAATACTTGTCGAAAAGATTTATTGTTCTACCTGTGTAAATTGCCATATATGATTGTGAGAAAATGGCGTGATTGGTAATCAATTTATTGATTTTTTTTTTTTTTTTTTTTTTGATAAGATAATTCATGCTAGCTAAATCTTTTTGTTAGAATTGTTTGTAATTTCGGGTACAATAAGTGTACGTACGTACGTACGTAACAGATATGTATGTACAGTCTACTCTCCTTGAAATACAAAAAGCGTGTAAAGTTTGCTAACTATATAGAGTCAAATTTATTATATTTAATAATAGTTTTTTTTTTTTTAAAAAAAAAACTGGTATATAGGAGGTGATTATTGACTGTACGTACGTACGTACGTTTATACAGTAATGTGAAAATGGTAATTTGTACTTAGAGATTACGCACGGGACAGTTGTCAAATTAACCGCATGAAAGATAAGGTTTATGATATAATAATAACTTTTGCATCTTAAAATGTAATGTAGATATACGCACCAATTCAAAAAAGTTCTCCAACATATAAGTGTCGCCGAATAATTATGCAAAGGAATGCATGCATTCGTACAACTATGATAATTTTTTGATTCAGAATAATCGGTTCGGTGTAACACTCATTTTCTTTTTGTTGTATGTAAAAACTTTATACAAATATACGGATTCTCTTTTAGCTTGGTTCGTATATTTATTTATTCTTCGTCAAAAATAACATATGTTGAAAATTTTTTATAATGATTCTTTAAATCATTAGCACATGTATGTACATTTTTTATTTATTTTTTTTAATCAAACTGCTAGTGATGGGTACCGCGACCCACCTTGTATAAATTTGGTCAAAGATTACTATAAAAATGACATCTACATCCATAGAGTTCACGCTTGCTACATATGACCTAGAGCATTATTTTAATAATAAGCAGCGATGATAAAACGCATTGCCAAAGGAAATTTGGGGAAACCCCCAGATTTACTGCGTATAACGCGCGGGATATTCGAGAGATCTACAAATTTTTCATCACTACAAATTATCAAATGAATTAATCTTAATCATTGTTTATTAACCTATTATTATCTTAATAACTTTTTTCGTTCATTTCATAGTTCAAATGTCATATTTGACTTATAACGGTGATTATACCGAAAATGAACATTCAAATATTGCTGACTTGGTCAAAAATTATGACTGGTCAAAGACTTCGCTTGGTCCTATGGACTCATGGAAACCTGCACTCAAAAATGCTGTGGTAATTTATAGATAATTTGTAGATATATATTTTTTTCTTAAAATGTTGAATTTTTTATATAATCTACATATGTCAATATCAGAATTTATGCCTCCAATCTGCATTTCCCATCTGCCTCTATCTTGGTCCCGAATGGATTCTAATATATAATCAAAGTAAATAATTTGTCTGGTTTTTGTCTATTTGATTATCTTTAAATAGTCTTTAAATAATCTTTAAAATAATCAATCATAATTCGCTTATACTGTATAGGATATCGACCAATATTAAAGACGAAACATCCATATGGTTAATTTCATAATTTTCATTATATATTTATAAGGTTATAATAGATAGGCTTTACTAATTTATTTTATTTTAATATTAAATAGCAATAGGCAAACCAGCTAGAATAGTTTGGAGTGAAATATATGATTATCTTATTGGAATATTTGAAGGGTAAGTATTAATTTAAAGGAAATTTTATACGTAAAATTTAAACTTCTTTTTTGAAAATATAGTGTAAAAGCATCTGGCAAAGGCGTATTTAGAAAGGATGAATTATTAGAAATGATTCGTGATGGATATGCTGAAGAAGCTTACTTTAATTATACATTAAGTCCAATTTTCGAATCTGATGGTACATTTTTGGGTTTATTTAATCCCGTACAAGAAACTACTGAAAAATTTTTGAATGCTCGAAGATTAAAAATACTTGGTGAATTTGGAAAACAAATTTCTAGTTAGTAACTCATAAATATAATATTATATATATATTGCTATTAATTTATGAATTTATGTGTTAACGTTTTTGCTTTTGATATAATGTTTCTTAAAGAGGTTGAATCCTTAGGAGAAGCCTGCAATATTATGAAGAATATATTAAGTGTTAATCATGCTGATATTCCTTATGCGTTAATTTATTCTGTTGAACATAAATTAAATCATAATTTTAATTGTTCTGAATCTTTGATCGCTCATCTGGTTGCTACGACCTTTGATGAAGATGGTAAAAAAGAAAGGAATTTTCCTAATTATTTTCCTAAAACTCACGAAAAAACTGATTTATCTAATGATTTTGATAAGAGTTATGATGATTACATTGAATTAAAACGGGTTTCTGCAACTTATTCATTTTTAAAATGTGATTCCTGGCCATTACATCTTGTAATAAAAAAAGGTGGTCATCTAAAAGTCATTTTAAAAGACGAAAGTCAAGCTGTACTCTTCTTGACAAAAATTCCACTTGGAATAGAGACAGTTTTGTCTATTATATTTATTTGTGGTGTTAATCGACGTCGCGCGCTTGATGAGAAATATATGGAATTTTTACAAGTATGCAAAGTTTGCGTTATCTTGTTATGTAAGATTTCGCGTGGTTAATCTTTTTAAAATATATTATAATCTGCTAGCTAGTCACAAGTCAATTGAATACATATTTGCTACATGGGAGAACAATAAAAGAAGAAAAGTTACGATCTAAATTATTGGCTGATTTAAATCATCAAAAGGTCGCATTTTTTCAAGGCATTAGCCATGAACTAAAAAGTAATGTAATATAAATTGTTTCTTTTAAAGCTATTGCGTGGGTATATTTAACCATTCTTTTTACTAATACAGCACCGTTAACCTTAATGCTTTCACCACTTGATGACGTAATTAATTTGTGTTCGCAAGAAGCGCCAATAATGTCATATCTTCAAACTGCACGACGTAACTCTCACCGGTTGCTTAAGCTTATTAATATTTTGTTACAAGTAAGTTATATATATCGTTATTCTTAATAATAATAGTTTCCAATAATACTGTATATACACTTAATTTCCGGAAAAATATTATATTTTATAGTTTTCAAATATAGAATCTGATCAATCAGATGCGAAATATCGTGAAACTAATATAGCCGAGCTTACTCGTGAATTAGCTTCTGATTTTGTAAATATGGCCAAAAAATTAGGTTTGGATTATATTATCGATATTCCATATTCTGAAGAATTTAGTCAGGCCGTAGGTGAAGGAATTTACTTAGATCATGATATGTACGAAACAATTATTTTTAATCTTTGTAAGCGTTTTCTAAATATATGTGTTAAAAAAAATTTCA
Organism: Dentiscutata erythropus; assembly: GCA_910591965.1. Lineage (NCBI taxonomy): Eukaryota > Fungi > Glomeromycota > Glomeromycetes > Diversisporales > Gigasporaceae > Dentiscutata > Dentiscutata erythropus. The sequence goes on along the minus strand of CAJVPY010002849.1, from coordinate 10,997 downwards.
TTAAAATTCTAAAAAAAATGTGCCGAATTTTATTGTACTAAGATATTTTTTGCTTGTTAAAGGTTCGAATGCATTAAAGCATACTTGGAATGGACATGTAAGCATTCGTTTGCATCTTGACTACAAAGATAATAAAAAGATGGTCGTTCTTGAAGTGTCAGATACAGGTTAATATTATTTCTTAACAAACTTTCACTGTGAAATTATTATTTGTTACTCTAAGTAACCACCTAATAAAAACATATTATCAGTCGCAATTTTTGGCTTTAATATTATTAATATGTAGTATCCTGGTTGATTGTTTTTAATTTAGGTGTTGGTATTCCGGAAATCGCCCTTCCAAATATATTCCAGCGTTTTTATCGTGTGGAATCTCAAGATTCACGTAGTCACGAAGGTACTGGAATAGGGCTAGCTCTTGTCAAAGAACTTATTATATGCCATGGTGGAGATGTCACTGTAACTTCTGTAGTAAATAAAGGAACAACATTTAAATGTTGGTTTCCAGTTGGATGTCAACATTTACCGAAAGACCAAATTCATTTTAATAATGTTACAAAATCAACAAGTCATAATCTAGGATTATATACTAATCGACAGCTTTATTTAGAAGAAAGCTCTCAATGGATAAAAAATAATAAATCTGAAGCTAAAGATAATATATTATCAATAGATGATTTAAATATGGATGTTGATAGTAATGATAAAATGTTAATTGAAGAGATCGCCTTTGATTCTTCTACGAATGATCCTGCGAAAAAATATCAAATCTTACTCGTTGATGATAATAATGATATGCGGTAACATTTCTTATTTTATAAATTTTTTCTTAAATTTGTATTTTTGATAAAGTTTATTTTAGTATTAGTAATCTTATTTAAGCTTATTATTGCCCATTTTTTAGAGATCATCTGGCATCTTTACTAAAAGAATTTGGCGTATATCGTGCTTGTGACGGTAAAGATGCTTTAAGAGTCTTAAAAAATCTTAAAAAATTGCCTGACTTAGTCCTTAGTGGTAAGTAATTATCAACCTTTTTGATTTAATATGTATTTTATATATAATAATATAATAATTTATTGAACTATATAATTTAATAGATATCATGATGCCAAATATGGATGGATATGAATTACTAGATGTATTAAGATCCAATGTAAAAACTCAATTGATTCCCGTAATATTATTATCCGCAAAAGCTTGTGAAAATTCTAGAATCAAAGGTAATTTAAATTAATAATATATTTAAAAGATTAACGTTAAATAATAATTCTTATTTTCCTTATGGATTTTATTTTTAATTCATTTAGGTCTAGATAAAGGGGCAGATGACTATTTAGTAAAACCATTTTCTTCTCAAGAACTAGTCACTCGTATTCGTTCTAATATTAAACTCTCAGTTCTTCGTCGTAAAATTGTATATCATCAATTTAAGCTGGAAGAAACAAAACAATTACTGATTACAATAACAAATATGATTGTTTCTGGATTAAGTATGAACGAAACATTACAATATATTGTTAAAGAAATTAATCGTAGAATTCCAAGTGAAAAAGTTTTAATTATTTCAAATGAAAAAGATAATGAAATAATTGCTTCATATGGAGTTTCGGAAAGTGTAACCAATTCAGTTACGCAAACTATTGATAATAATAATAACAATAAGCGTAAATATCAAACATTTACTAATTCACAAGAACTTTTAAATAATAATTCAGGAATAGATATTTCTTTAAACGTATATTGCAATAATGTTCATAAAAATGTTTCAATATTATCTTCAGAAGTAAAATTAAATTATTGTTTTTGGGGATGGATAAAATTATATAGATCACCAAATTCTATTTGGCTTGATTCTGAAATAGAGTTGTTACAACATATATCAAATCAAATAAGCTTGGCTATTACTTATGCAAATTTATTAAAAAAGAATGAAGAAAAGGATATTCAAATGAAAGCTGCTGAAATTGCAAATAGAACAACGAGTCAAATACTAGCAAATACTTCTCATGGTATTTTTATTATTGTTATACAATCAAAACTTTTATTAATTTTTATCGTATCATTGCTAATTATCTTATTCTTATAATAGAATTACGTACACCATTGGGAGCTATAGTGGGCATTCTTTCTTCCTTTGAGAATACTGCCTTAAGTATTGATCAAAAAGATATGATTAATGTCATGTCACATGCTTCCGATATCGTATTATCTATAATAAATAACATTCTTGACGCAGTAAGATTAGAAGCACAAAAACTTACTTTAGTAAATAAATCATTTGATTTATTAGAATTATTTGATGACACAATTGAAACATTTGGAAAAACAGCTGGAAGTAAAAAAATTGAATTAATCGTAAATTGTGAAGTAGATAAATTACCAAGATATGTTAAGAGTGATCCTGCGAGGTTATTTACTAATAATATACTTTATACTGTATTATAAATGTGTAAAGAATAGAATTCTTACTTTTCTTTTACATATTAAATAGGCTGAAACAAGTTTTATCTCATTTATTAGCAAATGCGTAAATATATTTACTTATTTTTTTATTACTTTTTTATAAGCTACTTATTGTATAACACATAATCATTTCTTAGAATTAAATTTACCGAACGAGGTGAGATTGTGCTGACAATTTCGATGCAATCACAGAAAACCATTGCCGAAAACGAAAGGAATCCTACTCATGGTCTAGTGGTTAAAAAAGGAAATTTGTTGATTGAATTACATGATACTGGTATTGGGTAAGATATTTATGATTATAAGCTTATGATTGCTTATAATTTATATTTTTGAATATTTTCGAATATTTTCAAACATTCTAAGTCAATAATTTAATAAAAATAGTATGAATCCTGAATATATACAACATGCTTGGAAAAGCTTTTCACAAGGTGACATGTCAATAACCAAGAAGCAAGAAGGCACAGGACTTGGTCTTTCGATTTGTAAAAATTTAGTAGAAGTTAATGGAGGAGAAATTAGAGCAGAAAGTAAATTAGGAAAAGGAAGTAAATTTTGGTTTACGTGGAATGTCGAGTTATTATCAACTATATCAACTATTTCAAAATTTCCATCGCTTTCGTTATTAGAGTCACAATTTAATAAACAAATAAGATATGTATTACCTCACACTATAAGAAGGAAACGAATACTAATAATTCATCCAGTTGAAAGTGTGAGAAACTCTATATTGAAATATCTTAAAAGAATTGAAAAAGTTGATGCATTCGATACCTTTGACAAAGGTATTAGAGCAGCAAAAATGTTTAAAGAATTGAATGGTCGATCTGCTTATGATGTAGTATTCATAAGTCTTTATGAAGATAACAAAGAAGAGGTTATGAAAGCAGTATTAGAATTAAAAGGATTAGAAATGAATAATAATAATTTGGTAATAATTTTTATAGTATTTTCGGGCATTGAAGGAAAAACATTAGCAGAAAATGTGATTGAAAAAATTGAAGGAACAATTTCGGTTATTTATACTCCAATTACTTGGAAAAAGTTGATTAATCAATTTATGCTTATGGAAAGAGACGATACTACTGATGAAGATAATAAGAGTTTTCACGTCATTGAAAGTGTTTTAAAGCGGATACCAGATCATAAACCTCATGTTATTGAAGATGTAAATCAAGATATATATAGCAACAAAGTTTTGAGAGATTCTAAAAGTAGAACAAGAAATGTTACTAAAAGCAAATGTATTTTATGTGTGGTATGATTTAGTTTCTTTTTATTTGTGTTGTATCATGTATACTTGCCAACATACTGAATTTCTTTAATCGGTCGGTTAACGTGATTTATAGGACGATAATTCTATTAGCCTAAAGGTAATTATATATTTATTAATATTTATTTTATCAATTTCCTAAACTATTTTTATTTTTAGAACACATTGCAGCAAATTTCAAATCTTGGTTATTCAACAATCTCTGCAACAAATGGTCAGGAAGCGGTTAAATTGATTGATTCGGAGTTTAAATTATTAAATAATGTATATTCAAGTTTATCAAGTTCAGATATAGATCAAATAAATTCCCGCAGAATTTCGTTAATTTTAACTGAATGTAATTTAGTAAGTTTTTTCTCTGAATTCATTTTTTGTTACTTGTTATGACAAATCAATAATGGTAATCGATTAATTATTTATTATACTTAGCCAATAATGACAGGCTTTGGTATTTCACAAGCAATTAGGGCAATGGGACCGCCAGTTTCAAATATACCAATTATTGCCTTGACTGCTTTACCCATAGAAGAAATACAAAATAAATGTATCGAGTCAGGGATAAACGGTTATCTAGCAAAACCTCTAAAAAGCGAAGAACTTGAAAAGGTTTTAACTAAATGGATTGTTGAGAATTAGAATTAATCACGTCATGAATTGCGCCTTTATATATATTTATATGTTTCAAGTCTAAATTATACTTTATCGAGATTCTTTTCATATTTTATGTTTCATTTTTATATATGAATAATTACTTTTATAGTTATATTGAAAGTTCTTTAAGTTTTAAACTGATATCAGATATTATTTTCTGTATTTTATAACGTTTTTATGAAAATTTTCGTTTTTAAAAACCCCTTTACAATTCTGATATATTAAATAAAATTTACGAGTTTATTAAAACACATTGATGTTTACAATATAGTTGCTACCGTAATGGCGCGTAATAACGCACATGCGCGTTATTTCGAAACACGCCTTTTTTTGAAAATTTCATTTTTTGACTCGAAATAACGCACATGCGCGTCCCGAAATAACGTGCCCCCTTATATAAGTAGATCATATACAGAATTGGCCGATCCATGCGCGTCCCGAAATAACGCGCAGGGCCTCGAAATAAAGCGCATCTGCGCGTTATTACGCGCCATTACGATATATCTTGTCTAAGTCAAGTAAATTTTGGTAACTATGTCTTTAAACATCAAAAAAATATTTGAAAGGGTTTTGATCATAATAAAAGTTTTATATACAAAAACCTCTTGAGCTCTTAACTAAGAGTTATAAAGAGTGTAATATAAAGAGTGTAATTTATTGTTATAAAAAAATAAATACCTTCGGAAAGTGTTGTACGTTTTGACTGTTTCAAGCCTTTTTTGCTATGTTCCAAGTCTGAATAATTAACAAATTAGGGAAATTTACATATAAGGGCCCGAAAAATACAAATAAGGGCCCAAAGTGGAAATAATTACATATAAGGGCCCAAATTTTGAAAAAATTTACAATTAAGGGCCAAGCGTTATGATGATAATAATTCGTGTCATCATTATGGTACAAACTCTACATTCAATGCAGCTGTGTTTTTTGGTCGAATTTCTAGCGATTTATTGAAATCTGCAAGTGATTCTTTATATCTACTCATCATAAAATAAGTAATTCCACGATCTTTTAATGCGCTTTGCAAAAAGATGTGACATGTGATTTTAGTGACGATGATGGCTGAGAATCACTAAGATTCCAGATTTTCTGTTACTTTATATTTTCGATTGGTTACGTTTATATTTCTTTGAAATCAGTTTAATTCTTAAACTCTCAAAAAATCTATAAAATCTCCGATTCTCACGTTAAAAAATGATCTGTAGTGTTCACATCTTTTTGCAAAGCGCAATAATTTGTTCAATTTCTAACAATCTGTTTAAATCCTCAAGTGATTCTCCATATCTATTTATTATGCGATAAATTTTACCACGATTTTGTCTCTCATTGACGGGTGTTACAAATAGAAAAACAAACCAAGAAAAGAAAAAACACGAAGAAAAACAATTATGGGTTATCTGTCCCTTCCGCTTTTGTGCTATGATGTACATACTAAAAGTGCAGAATTAGAGAACTATGCTACTATGTATATATGCTACTATGGGGCAACTTTGGCGAACAGGGCAAAAAAAAACCAGACTTTTCCTGGAAAAAACCCTGCTGCAACCAAAGGGAAACCTTGTGACTGTCGTCCCGACAGGCCACTTCCTACCCCAAATTCAAAACTCAAAAAGTGACTGTCGTCTCGACAGGCCACTTTCCACTACAACTCATACTCAAAATGGGACTGTCGTCCTGACAGGCCACTTTCCACTAAAACTTATACTCCTGTACTCAAAAATGTGACTGTCGTCCCGACAGGCCACCTACAAAACTCAAAAAGTAACTGTTATCCCAACAGGCCACCTTCTACCAAAAGCTTTAAACAGCTAAGCAACAGTTACCATCCTCAATAGACCAAGCTTTAATAAACAATGCTAGGGTGGGGCGAAAAAACCAGACAAAGTCGAGTTAGCAGAAAAAACAGAAATTACCTTTCCTGGGTAAAAACCCGTTTCCCTTAAATACTAATCAAAAAAAAAAAAAAAAAAAAAATACGTCAATTTCAGATCAAACAATGCATCAGGAATAAATCATAACAATAAGCTCATAACAACATCATACGATAGATCAGACAATGCATCAGACAATCAACCCGTGACTGATTCGAGACAAAAGGCTGCTCCGATACTTTAGTATCGGGCAGCTCATAATTCAATGCCAATGCGTGATTTGGTTCAATTTCTAATGGTCTATTGAAATCCACAAGCGATTATTCTCATAAAATGAGGTATTCCGCGACTTCTCAATGCTTCTGCATTATTTGACTTAATCTCTAATGTTTTATTCAAGTCAGCAAGCGATTCATATCTTTTCATCATATGATAGGTTATTCCACGACTACTTAATGCAAATGCATTATTTGGTTCAATTTCTAACGATTTATTTAAATCTGCAAATGATTTTTCATATCTGCTTATCATACAATAAGCTGCACCTCGATATCTTAACGTAAGTGCATCATTTGACTTGAGTTTTAGCGAATTATTCAGATCGGAAAGTGACTCTTCATATCTTTTCATCATGTAATAAGTTACGCCACGATTGCTTAATACAATTGCACTATCCTGTTCAATCTCTAATGATTTATTTAAATCCATGAGTGATTCATCATATCTGCTTATATTGTAATAAGTTGCACCGCGACAAATGCATCATTTGGCTTAATTTCTAGTGATTTATTAAGTCCATAAGTGATTTTCTATAACTTTTCATCATATAATAAGTTGCACCACGATATCTCAAAGCAATTTCATCATCTGACTTAATTTCTAGCGATTTATTTAAATCCGCGAGTGATTCTTTATATCTGTTTATCATAAGATAAACTTCACTACAATTCAATGCATCTATATTATCTGATTTAATATTTAATGATTGATTTAGATCTTTAAGTGCCTCATCATATCTATTCAGCATTTTAAATACATAACTTCTATAAATATAAGCTAAATGTTTGATGGTTTTAATTGAATTGCTATATCTAAATCATCGTTAGCTTTCGAATACATTTTAAGTTTATAAGATGTGAATGCTCTTCTACGTCAAATTGAATAACTTTTTGTATAACTTGGGTTAGCCACAGTATAACTGCTTCATAGTCTTCTTGTTGTTCTGCTTTAGCTGCCTATTAAAAGCGGGTAACATAACTTTAGGTTGAATCTTTGAAAAATTGATGTGGACAATTTTGATGACAGAGAATTTTGAAATATTTTATACTCATTAAATTTTAAAAATAAATCATCTTCTACTGTATAAATTTGATTCAGCGACATTTGTCGCTCTTCAGATGATTTATCGAAGTAACCTGCTTGTTCTAATTTCTCATATAGATTTCTAATATTTTATTTTTTGGAAGGTTATAGGTTTATTCTAATTCATCTATTTTCAATAATTATTGTTTCTTTCCATTTACTAATAATAGAATGTCCACATGTTAAAATTAAAAAATCCCCCGTTATTTGTCTAGTAATTGGACAAGTAAGTTCATCCGCAATTATGTCCAATATTAATTTTCTATCGCCTTTAATTTCTAATTTTTCTTTAATACTCGTAAAACTTAATTGTTCCATAAATTGGACATTTAGTTGAAGTTTTTGAGTTACATCATGAATAAATCCTTCAAAAATTTGGTAGAAGTTGCTGGTAATGATTCTTTGTATTTGTTGATTTCATCATGTACTATATCTTCAAACAATTCAGGTTTTTACAAGATAATGATAAAAGTAATTCTAATGATTTAAAACAAATATAGTTACATTTAGATTTTTGTACAGATTCTAAACCTAAATAATAACAAAGAGTTAAACTAACAAGTTTAAGATATCTTTTGGCTTAAGCTTTGAGTAAGATCTAAAACTCCAAACCATAAAGAATTTGGAGCTATTGGTTCTTTCTTTGTCCATAAACTTAGGAATTCAAGAACTTCGGTTTGATTATTCAGAATTTCCTTTTGAGACATTTGATTAATACTTAAGTCGAAAACATATTGCCAAAGTAATTTTAAAAGATATGCTTCATTATAGAATCGCAAAGTATTATAAAACTTATCTTTGGTTAAATTCTCTAATGAATAATGAATTGATAAAAGTTCACGCCACTTTGGATACCAGTAAGTGACAGGATATTTAAAATTAAGGGCTTTGGTGATATTTTATAAGGTAGTTTCGGAATCACCAACTAAATTTGAAATATTTCCTGAAGTAGCACTAGCAGTTTTAGGACAAATGCTAAAAGAAAATCTCTAACACGTCGTAAAATTGTGTTTCATCATCACGCATACTGTGTAAAGTATTACGTAAGTGAACCAATAAAAAATTAACGGCATAATTTTGAAAATGCATATAAATATTATTGTTGTTGATTATTTCTTTAGATTTCCTTTCGGCTTAAAACTGTTTCCAATACCTTGTTTAAAGGCGTTTATTGTTCTATGATTAAATCGACAAATAGCTTAAATTTTTATAAAGCTGCTCACGAATTCACATCCTAAAATGATGGAGGAATAGTATACTCCTTCTAAGGTTGCCATCCAAGTTCGAAAGACGTATAATAGTGTCTTCTGAGTGATATTGAAAGAAGATGCATTGCCAAGTAATTCAAGTGCTTGAGTCAATATTCTTTCTGCAATTTTATTTGAATCCGATTAAATTAGCCAATTTAGTGAAATCTTTCATGAATTCAGCTTCGTCTACCGTATAAGCGCGTAATAACGCACATGGGCGTTATTTCGAAATTTCAATTTTTTAAAAATGGCATATTTGACTCAAAATAACGCCCATGCGTGTCTCAAAATAACGCGTACCAAATTATCTTCTTCACGTGCTATTTTGAATCTTCGAATAAGTTTGAATATAATAAGCTTAGGTTCACCTCTAAATCTGAAACCTATTTATCATAAGATTAAACAATGCATCTATAATTTATTTATTATGATGTTTCAAGAAAGTTCTTAGTAGCTGAAATTATTTTTCCAAAATTTGCATAGTGATTCGAATTATCGCGCATGCGCGTCCCGAAATAACGCACAAGGGCTCGAAATAACGCGCCCTGCGCGTTATTACGCGCTTATACGGTATAGTATTTTAATCGTTTTTAATGTCTGAGTTAAAAATGTTCACGTGTCCTAAAGACTAAAATAAATTTATATAAGAATTTGTCATAATTTAACACGATCGAGAATATGACATTTTTGAAATATTGTAAAAGTTTGTTATATATATATATATATATATATATATATATATATTTCCGAAATTGAAATAATTTCGCGCGATTTTTTTTAATTCTTTATTTTATATTTTTCGAAGTTGAATAATTCGCTTTTTAAGCACTTGTGGCTCTAAAAAAGTTTGGCTTTTTATCGTTTTGTATAAAATATTCTGAATGGAACCTTTATTCAATTATTATACAATGCCGTACAGTTCATACTAGTTTTATATTAAAGACACATGAGAGCCCACATTCTAAATATTAAAATTTATCAATAAAATCAGTAAATTTTTCTTATGGACGGTGTTTGTTTATATCAAAATATTATGATATTATAAATGTCGAATAGACTCCCAACACAACATAAGTTTTAGTAAAGAGAAAATTCTTTTGATGTGCTCGGACCAGGCATATTATAATCTCTTTCCATTATTGTCATATTAATAAAATTCGTTTATATAATGCGTAGAGGAATTAACTCTGATCTAATTCAACTTTTCCTATTATGTTAATTTGTTGTATCCACAGAGGTTGGAGAGTATAACGACCACCGCACAATGACGACCACGGAAATATCGATTATTTTACAAAATGAAGGTCTAACTTATGAATAACAATTTACCCAAATATATTTTTTTTACAATCTTTTTAGGAGCTCGCGTAACTTATCACGAAATTCCATACTGTTGTGTTTAGAGTTCCTGGTGAAACTGGTGACTATCTAATCTGATTGGCTATTTACTATATTACCAATCTGATTTTAGATAGTCATCATTTTCACCAGCAACTCTAGTTGTGTTACTATCTATAAATATAATTAATTGGCAATTTAACAAAGATAGCCCGAATTAAAAGTGCTGGTTTAAATATAAAGATTTTTATGTTCGCTTTATGAAAAAAAGTTGAAGTTCAAACAAATGCAGTATGTAATGCATAATATATATATCTTTATTTATTTACTTTTTTTTTTTAGGTCTGCACATAGTTTTAAAATAGGATGAAAATACACGTGTGAAATTATAAAAGCATTATAATGAAATAATGATTGTAAGATAAAAGGTTATATAGGTTTTTAAGTCCTAGATTATGCGTACTTGTTATTGGTTAGGTTGTGGATGATATCTGATTTATCGCTAGGTTACTATATAAATCACGTGGCTTTGCCACGTCATTTATATTGTTCACTACGAATAATCAGTTTTCATTAACACTCAGAAGCGATCGTTGGTCATAGGCAGAAATTCACCTGATTGGCCAATTTTAGTAAATCATCTGTAGATCATTTTTTAATTATTGCAATTTAATTGGTTGATTTCATGATTATTAACGTTCTTAATCAGTGTTGCCACTGGAACTCTGGAGTTCCACTGGAAGACTAATTTTTTCCAGTCTTCCAGTGGTTCCAGTGAGGTTT